>PVKE010026935.1:0-21958 GCA_004027555.1 Craseonycteris thonglongyai
TGGCTTTTCCCCTTTTTTGGTCTTTTCTAGTTTATACAGAATGTAGGAATTGATCAGGCAAATTTCCATGCCCCCCCAAAAAAAGCTTACGCCACCATTTAAGCGATTTTCGCAGAAAACAATACCTTGATGCATATTGGTCTGCCCGATCAACACCACCCATATATTTTATATCATTCAAAACAATATTGGGTTTCTTTTTTTTTTTTTTAATTATTTATTTATTTTTGACAGAGAGGGAGAGAGAGAGAGAGAGAGAGAGAGAGAGAACTGAACTAGGGGAGCTCCCAGTTCAGCACATGGTTCCGCACGGGCCGGGGCCGGGATTCGATCCTCGGTCCCCAGCACTGCAAAGTGAGCGCCTAACCCACTGAGCCATCTCGGCTTCCCCAATATTGGGTTTCTTGACCATTATTTACACACCACCTCATGTAATCCTTTTGACCGTCGACATTCCTGTGTCACCCCTCATAGTCAAACAAGTGACAATCCTCTTATCTTTCCACCCTAAAAGTAAGGTGTTACCCCATCGATACGCGACCGTGGATTTTTTCGAAAAATTTGGCTTTTTTATTTCCTTGGGCAATTCTTTCCTGCTCGTTAAGATCGTTCCGGAGCTACTGCATTTCAATTTGGCTAGTTCTTGAGCTAAGACATAACTAGTATAGTAGCGATCCATGTACATATGATGCCCCTGAGCACCTGGAATTTTCTCCAACAACATTTTGTATAAGTGTATCAGAATTCTTGATGAAACAGGTAAATCGGGTCTGACCAAGAGCTCTGTTGTGAGTGAGCCATAATATGGCAAAATGCAGCAAATGTAGCCAGTCTTCGAGTCAGCTAGAGAATAAACTCTGATACCCCATTTTGTCGGTTTCTTAGGATTGTATGTTATGATTTGACACTTCAAATCAGCCGGGCGCTGTATTGGCGCCGCTCGAGTTGGCGCTTGAAGTCAGCCGGGCGCCGCAGCAGCACCGCTTGAGTTATAAGAGCTACAATCGCTTCAAAGTCCATGGTACACGGAATTCCACCCCAGACATTGCGAGCGATTGACGATCGACCAAAATTGGCCTCGCGATCGACCGGTCGATCACGATCGACTTGTTGGCCACCCCTGACAATAAGTATGTACGGTGTTGGTTGGTTCATAGATTTAAGGGACCACTTCATGAGTTACATTAGTGTCTAACCGCTGTGTTGCACACCTGAAACTGGCATTTAGTGCGATATTCAATGTCAACTGTAACTAAAAAAATAATTAAAGAAAAAAAAAAAAAAGGTTCCAGCCAACATAGCCAGTGTATAGGGAAATAAAAAAATCAGTATGTTCTGCCATTACAAATATGTGTGTCCAGATTTCCCGTGTTAATAAAGAAACCAGTCATATCGGAGTAGGGCTCAGTATTAAAGATCTCATTTTAACTTGTCTATCTCTTTAAAGACATTATCTCCAAATCAGGTAATATTCTAAGGTATTGTCCACCCTGTGGCCCCATAGGGCTTGGGGCAGGGGTCTCCATGCAGCACAGATGGCTTTGAATGCAGCCCACCGATCTGTAAAATTTCTTAACATTGTAAGAATCTCTGCAGCCTTTTTTAGCTAATCAGCTATCGTTAGTGTTAGTGTGTTATATGGGTAGGTGAGGGAAGCCAACAGATTGGAAACCCAGGTGTCAGCACTTCAATATGGGAATTTTCAAAAACCCAATTAAGCTTTATAAAGGTAGATTCTGATGTGTGTGTGAGAGAGAGAAAACCCAGAGGTCAGGACACCAATATGTCACTTTGAGAAACTCAATTAAAGCCCTTAAAGGTACATGGGTGAGAGTGTGAGTGTGAGAGAGTGTGTGTGTGTGTGTGTGTGTGTGTGTGTGTGTGTGTGTGTGTGTGTGTGTGTTTTGGTACCTATGTAATTCTTTATAGGTATAAACTGGACAGCAAGCAAAATATTTAATTTGACCCTCCCATAACAAGTCCTACTCCTAACCCCAGGAAGCCACTAGTTTGTTCCCTATAATGATGGGAGTGAATTATGTTTTCATAATTCTACCTTTCTAAATAATTACACATTTTTTATTTATATATTTATTTATTTTTTAATATTATTATATTTTATTGTTAAATTTAATGGGGTGACATTGGTTGGTAACAATTAGTTTTCCGATGTACAACTCCACATCACATCACCCATGCATCGCATTACGTGCCCACCTCCCAGAATCAGGTCCTCCTCCAACACCATATATCTGGTGCCCACTCCCCCCTCCCCCCATAATTACACATTTAAATCACAAACTGTTTTTCACCCAATATATTTTAATTGCAAAATAGCACCTCTTAAAAACAGTCATGATTTTTTAAAATGAGTAAGATATTTCACATCCTTCCCTCACATACCAAGTTTTGAAGAATCTGGTGTGTATTTTCCACTCACAGCACATCTCAATACAGAGCAGCCACAGGTCACATGCTCGGTGGTCACATGGGTGAGTGGCTGTCATACTGGATGGCCCAGCACTAAACCATCAACATAAAAGTATTTCATTGGCACATGAGAAACATGCCCTGTGAAAACGTGACTTTTTCAGTGTATTAAGGTTTTCTGTGTGACTAAGTGATCAGTGTTGTACTGAAGGGTGATGATCACAGAAAAACAACAGATTATTTTTTGGGAGGTCCAGAATTGAATGTGTATGTGTATACTCTAGTAACCTTATCATGGTGTGATTCAGTCCTTCTGTCCCTATTATATTTCTGTACTAGATCTGCCTGCTTCTGAGAGACACTAAAAAACTCTGACTATAAGAACATTTCTCTGAATTTTCCCTATTTCCAGTAATTTAGTCATTATACTAGCTTGGTGTGGCATTTGCATTTGCATTTATGACTTCACTAATTCAATCACGTTTTATTACCATCTCCTTGGTGCCTGGCACTGGCAACAGAGCACAGAATAAGACCAAGTCCATGTACACATGGGATGAAAATGCTAATGCACAAACAGACTATTCACGTGGAAAATATCTGAGGGCAATGAACACTATGCAGGTAAATGAAAACAGTGTGATGGAATGTGGTCTCACCTGGTGGGCTGGAAAGTCACTGCAGGTGGAATGAGGGGACAGCCAGCTCAAAGGCCCCGAGGCAGAATGTACCTCCTGGTTGAAGGAACAATGAGCAGAGCCCTGTGCCTGCAGCTGAGCCAGGGAGGAAAGAGGCCGGCAGCCCTCCCGAGATCACATAGCCAGCACCTGTCAGGCCTCCCCTTCCTTCCCTGCCTGGCCCTTCTCCCCTGTCATCATGCTCCTCCCTCCCCCCACACTCCTCCTACCTGCTGCTCCCAAGGAATCCTGGGGTCTTGGGCACAGCAGCCCTGACAGCCCCTCAGGCCCCTCTGTGTTCCTCCTGCAGCTGCAGACCACTGCCTGGTGTCTGCACTGGGGAAGGAGGAGGCAAAGCACACCCAGCATTGGGAGCAGGAGAGCCTGCAGGGTCGGCAGAGGGGAACAGATGGTCGAGAACGGTGACCAGAGCCCCAGTCACCCATTTATGGCTGACACAATAGGGGCTGCAGGTGACCCCAACTCCAGGCCCCAGGACATGCTGCACCTCTGGCTCCTGGGCACTGACTCATCTTGGTGAGTCCTTCACCAGCTGAGGACCCTGGAGTTTGTTGGGTGGGATGGGAGGGCTGCATGGAGAACCACAGGAAAGCTGCATGCAGGGGAGGGGTGGGTCAGCCTGGATGCAGGAAGATGCCCTCTGGGGACATGACAGGGGCAGATACAAAGAGAGACTGGAGGTCAAAGAGGGGGCTGGGTGAGAACCCAGGGGAGAGGACAGGGCTCAGCCAGCTGGGACCATGAGGATGGAGAGCAGGGGATGGGCAGACTCGGATCAGGGATCAGGGGACAGGGATGGAGACAAGACAGGCTTGGGGGTCTGGGGTGGTGGCACAGAAGACCCTGGGTCTGGTCCACTGACTGGGTAGACAGTGGGCACCTAGGGAAGGAGAAACATAAGGGAGGGACAGTGTGCTCAGCGGGGACCTGTGGACATGATGGTTCCCAGGGGAGATATTTGAATGTAAGTACCAGTCAGGGGAGAGTAGCCTCTTGCTCACGGGGAGGAGAGCCCTTCGCAAAGCCTTCTGTGCGTATAAAAGGTCAGGGTGTTCCAGTGACTTCAGGCAGCCTGGGACAGGTATGGGTGGGGCTTTGAAAAAAATGCCACAAGGAAATCCAGGCCTCAAATGCCAGGTAAGAGACCTGAGACTTCCTGCCCAGGGCAGCAGCCACATGGGAGGCCAGTGATGGAGGAAAGACCCTGGAACAGGTATGAGGGCAGAAGGCAGGTGGGTGGTGAAGAAGAAAGGAGGGAGTTCCCAATGGGTTCACCGTGGGCCCAGAAGGATGTAGCAAGAAACATTCTGCAGTATTCACTTCTACATACAGTGCCTCAGTGTCACAGCCCTTGTGCTGGGGCTTCTTCAGATTCACTGATGTCATTGACAAGCTTGGCACCATTATTACCCTCATTTCACAGAGGCTGAAACCAAGGCACAGAGACGTAAATAATTCGCCCCAAGTCACACAGCTCACGACTGACAGAACTAAGATTTGACTTTGACCTTCAAGTTTCAGCATTTGGGCCTTCATCCTCTGCCTGTACTGTTTACAAAGTACCAATGGATGTTTCAACATGTGATAAATAGTAGAAAGAACACAGAACTTATAATCTCATCTAGACACAGCATAAGAGGGCTGTCCAGAATATGCAATATGAAAAATAGAGGTATTCATGGCTGGATGTTTTCTGGACAGCCCTTGTATTTATTTATTTATTTATTTTTGAGAGAGAGAGAGAGAGAGAGAGAGAGAGAGGAAGAGAGAGATACAGAGACAGAGAGAGAACTGAACTGGGGAAGCTCCCAGTTCAGCATATGGTTCTGCACGGGCTGGGGCCGGGATCCAATCCTCACTCCCCGGCGCTGCAAAGTGAGCGCTCAACCCACTGAGCCATCCCAGCTACCCCCAAAGTTATTAGGAAATGTGACTGCCTCATATTTAGCAAAGAATAAGAGCTGATTATGAGACGTTGGACTTCAAAAATTAATGACTATTTACAGAACAGCAGAAATTCAACACACTAAGATTGATTTCAATATCCTTTTTGAAAAAACAATAAAATAAGTGGTTAAAGAGAAAAAGAAAGAAATTCATTTAAAAGGAAAAAAGACCCGACTCTTAATATTTCTTGAAAAAGCAGGGGAACCCAGAATGGCTCAGGATTAAGCACTTGCTTTGCAGTGCCTGGGTCAGAGGATCATGTTCAGGACTGGCCAGTGAGGACCCATATGCTGAACTAGGATGTGGCCCCATTTTGGTTCTCACCACGGTAAGCCTCCTCTGTGGGAGGCCCCTGGTTTGGCCCCCGGCTTCCAAGGGCATGCCTCCAATGCGGGAGACTCCCCCACCCAGGCCTCAATCCCACCCTTTGCAGCCCCAGGCCAACTGTGAGAAATGAAACTATGTCAAAAACTTATGACACACAACTATGGAGACTGCTCTGGGCTCTGCCCCTTCTCTATCACTCTGCCTCTGTCTTTCAAAAACAGTAAAATAATTCTTTTAAAAAGAAAAGAGGGGAAGCCGGGATGGCTCAGTGGGTTAAGGGCTCACTTTGCAGCACTGGGGACCGAGGATCGAATCCCGGCCCCGGCCTGTGCGGAACCATATGCTGAACTGGGATCTCCCCCAGTTCAGTTCTCTCTCTGTCTCTGTATGTCTCTCTCGCTCTGTCAAAAATAAAAATAAACAAATAAATAAATACATACATACATACCTAAATAAAAGAAAAAGCAGCATGTAGTGATAAACTCAGTCATTTCCTGTCCTACTCACCTCCCTCAAGAGAAGGGACCCATGCCCCACAGAAAGAAATTCTTCCCCTCTGGCTAAATGCCATCTGGGGATGGAAATAAATATAAAACACATAAGCTTCATGAACCAGACTCTTGCAATTCTCATTCTCATCTGTGTAACTGAAATAATTCAGCAAAGGTTCAAGTAAATAGATATAGACACAGGTCAATATATCACAAGTGAATCATGCACATCCCATCAACTCTCCATTGATACAGATCCAGGATCCTCTTCTTCCTCCACTACTCAGTATTTCTACCAATCCGTTTATGTCTCTTTCCTCTCCTTCTCTCCAGTGTTGATTGTTCCTGTGTTTCTTCTCTCCTCCCTTTCTTTCTCCCCTTTTCTCTATTCCTTTCCCTACACCTGTCCCAAGAATTTCTTCTAAATTATTTCACCCTCAGTTGCTTTCTGATTGCTCCCCACCACCATATATTTCTTGCTTTCTCTTCTTATCCCTGTGCCCTTCCTGCTCCCATTACAGTCCTCCTTTGCTGTTACACCCTCTGCCCCTACTCACTGACACCCCCAATGCTGTTTCTCTCTCTTCTGGCACTTACCGCTCCCTCCTGTTCCTGCACTCAGCGCTCCCACTACTCTTTCTCAGAACCACTCTCTGTAATGCCTTGTCTTTCTTGTCCCCACTTCTGCTAACCAAGCCAAATGATCCGTTTTCCTCCACTTCATTTCTCTGGAGCTCCTGCCTTTTCACTGTATTTCCCTATTTCCTTTCTCCTCTTGTTGTTATTGTCCTGACTTACTCTTCCTTTCACTTTACAGGTTGTTCCCAAATCCTCTATTTTCTATGTCCTTATGGGCGCCCTCACTAATGTTTCCGCCCTCTCACTTCTCTATTTCTCCTGATCCAGCTCACACCCTCTTTCTGCCGCTTTTCTGGCCTCCCCTTCAGTCACCACTTTCATAAAGTCACATGCTGAGTGGGGGACGTGACCTGTACCTATAACACCCCGTGTTCTACCCTCCCAATGCTCACCAGACAGAATCGTGTCCTCTTCCTGGGAATCAGGCAGATTATAGTAAATGGGAGATGGGGAGGCTCAGGAGGGCGGCCGGGGGCGGGAGGTTTGCAGAATCTCACCCCAGGGAGGAATCCGGATCTATAGGCTGAAGGGGGGAGGGGTGCAGCTCGTTTGAATCCATCTTGTATGACTTTATAGGCACACAGGCTGAGTCGGTTGACCAGTGAAGGGTTTAAAGCAGGAAAACGGGGCAGGCGGTGTCTAACGGCCCGAAAGCATAAAGACCACAGGTGAGTTGGCCTCAGAAACACTTTAACCGAAAAAGGAACATGGACTCTCCACTCCTCAGTGAACCAGTTAGGATTTGGGACGGGTCACCCGGAGGCTGAGACTTACCGCTGTAGGAGGGGCGGGGGTGGAGATTTCAACGCCTGCAGCCACCCCCAGGCTGCACGTCTGTAAGACGGTAGAGACAGCACATTTAAACCAGAACCACCATAATCACATCACCGCGTTACCTCCACACCGCACTAGTCACTTCTCCAACGTGCAAGAAACTGCGCGTGCGCACTGCCGGAATGGAGGGCGCAAGGGCGGGGCCTAGGCGGAGCATTTTGGGTAAAGGGCGGGCGGAATAGTGCACAGTCCTGGGCGGAGACAGAGGCACGTGTGATGGGGCCAGCGGAGGGTGGGGCGGGGCCCTGGGGAGGGTTCTGGGCGCAGGAACCCACCTGACCTCAGTGCTTACTGGCTCTCAGGGCTTCTCCATAGTCGCTTAGGTACTTGTATTTCTTTCCTATCTTGTGGAGGATTGCTCTTCCTGCTTATTCTGAACTGATGTTTCAAACAGTTTAAGGTAAAACCTAAGAGTTATGTGGGCCAGTTATGTTGAAAGCTAACCTATGTTTTCATAAATTCAAAATGCGTTTAGTTAAAAAAAAATTTTGTGAAGGTGTAGAGCCGGCTTCCTGGGAGAAACTAGAGGGGCTCCATGTTCCGGGAAACAGGATTTTGGTGTGGAGTTGACATGGGGTGACGGTTGTACCTAAGGACATTCCCTGTTCTGAAAATTTAAGCAGTTTAATTCAGCAGTGCTGTAACAGTTCAGAAGGAAGGGGATGTAGAATAAGGTAACCAGATGTCCCGCTTTTGGCGGGACAGTCTTGATTTTTAACAATTTGTCCTGCGTCCCGCAGCGTTTTAAAAAAGTCCTGATTTTTGGAAAGAATGCAGGACGAGCTAGGGAACGGCGGGAGATAGACCAAAATTTTTTTTTTTTTTTTTTAAATATATTTTAATTTATTTATTTTTATTTTTGACAGAGAGAGAGAGAAATACAGAGACAGAGAGAGAACTGAACTGGGGGAGCTCCCAGCTCAGCATATGGTTCCACACGGGCCGGGGCCAGGACTCGATCCTCAGTCCCCGGTGCCACAAAGCGAGCGCCTAACCCACTGAGCCATCCCGGCTTCCCTGATAGACCAAATTTTTAATCAAGAACCCCCTCCCCCCCTGTCAATGGTGTCCCGCTTTACCAATGTTAAAATCTGGTCACCTTAATGTAGAAGGAAGAGGTTGCTCAGGGGAGCCATAAATCCAGGCCCCTGATGAATCTGCATCTCCTCAGGACAAACGTTCTAGGGGCAGAGAATCATTGGTTTAATCAGTGTTAATTGATCACAATTGAAAAAGAGCTGCAAGCTAGCATAGGTGGAGGTTATGGGTCATAATTAATAGGACAAAAGGACATGCTACTACTGACCAGGCAATTATATGAACAGGATTGTGCTGTTATAATGAATACCTGACATTCTGCACATAGACCTTCTACCTGGAATTCTGCACCTAGTATTGTAATTTCCATTATTGCGCCATTAGCCCTGCTCTGATTTTTCCAGTTCCCCCTTGTAAGGGCGCCTTTGGGGCCCAGGCAAACAAGATGCAGCAAAGGGACTTTCCAAGTGGCTGCATTCTGCTCAGGAATTTTTGAAGGCGGGATGCAGTGAAGGAACTTTCAAAAGACGCAGCTCTTAACCGCCTGATCCCCCTCTCCCCCACTCCAGAGCGCTATAAAAGTTGCCCCCTTTCTTCCTGAGGTGCCACATCTCTGGCCCCAATTCTCTTTCACGCTGGTGAACCTCGCCCGGCAGTGCTCCCAATAAAGGCTCGCATTTTATTAGCCACTCGATTTCTCCTGTCGATTCCTTACATTTGGTGCCGAAACCAGGGAGGAGATTTTGGACTCCGTGGGTCACTGTGTGAGCTGCTCCTCTCCCTTCTGGAAATGACCAGGGGCTGCCGACCAGGCACTCGATTCTGCTGTTGTCTGGTAAGTCCTTCCTTCCCCTGGCCTAACGGTCCTCAGGCCTTTCTGGCTCCCTGTCCGTAATTGCAGCTGCATCAGGGATCCCTTCATTTTCCATCTGAGCCCCAAGCCGTTGTGGCGACGCCCCAGCCAATCGCCCGCTCTCTCAGCTATGTTAACTCGCAAGTCTGAGGCACCTTTCCGTCTCCTTCTGTGGCCAGGGATCAGGGATCAGGGATGCTTGTCTCTCTCTCTTGCCACTCTGAGACTGGTTAGCCATGGGTAACACCGAGTCCAAACCAGACCTGAAGACATCCCAGGGAAGACTCCTTATTAACTTCACCAAATTCGGACTCTCCAAGGAACTGTTCCTCTCTACTTGGACTTGACCTCAATATCCTCTGAATAATCAGTCCAGATGGCCCCCCAAAGGGAGTTTTGCTTTCGATATCCCCACTGACCTCGATAATTACTGCCGCAGGACGGGCAAATGTTCGGAGGTTCCCGATGTTCAGGCATTCTGGGATCTGCGCTTCCGTCCCTCCCACTGTACCTCTTGTTCCACCAACCAACTCATTCTGGCCAAAGAGACTCCTATCTCCAAGGCCCCCCTCGAATCTGAATGCTCTCCTCTCACAGAATCCCCTGAGACCTTGGCACTCCCTCCCCACCGACCCAATCCAATCCACCCTCCATATCTCGAACCAGGATCTGCTCAGCCCACCACTTCTGCTTCTCCTGCACCCTCCACCCCTTCTCCAGCTGTCCCTTCTCTTTATCCTACTCTTCCATCTTCTCCTCCCAAACATTGGTCCTCACCTGTTAGCTCTCACACCGGTTCACACCCCTCCCTTCCTCCGATTTGGACCTCCTTTGTCCTCTCAGGGAGGTCGTTGGGGCTGAAGGGGTGGTTCCGGTACATGTTCCCTTTTGCCTCCAAGACCTATCTCAGCTTGAGAAGCAGCTCAGCTCCTTCTCTGCTAATCCCACTGCTTATATCCAGAAATTTTGCTACCTCTCTCAGGCATAGGACCTGACCTGGCACGATGTCTTTGTTATTCTATCCTCTACTCTCACCCCTGATGAAAGGGATCGCATACAAACTGCTTCTAGGGCTCATGCAGACCAGGTCCACTTGACCTATAACACCACGCCCACAGGGGCTCTGGCGGTTCCCTCTGCCAACCCAGGCAGGGACTACCAGGCTGGTCAGGACAGCCATCGGCACCGTGACCAGATGCTGCAATGCCTTCTGGCTGGCATGCAGGCAGTCTCTAATAAGGTAGTCAATCTTGACAAACTTAGGGAAATAACTCAAGGCCCGGATGAAAATCCCGTAGTCTTTCTTAACCGCCTAACTGAGGCTCTAATCCTCTATACCTGCCTGGACCCGACTGCCCTGGCAGGGGCCACGGTACTGGCTACCCATTTTATCACTATATCTGCCCCTGATATTAAACGGGCAGAACAGGGATCCCAAACCCCTGTCGGAGACCTAGTGAATATGGCATTTAAAGTTTTCAATGCCCTTGAGGAGGTGGCAGAATCCAGCTGTCAGGCTCGGATGCAACAGAAGGTGGCGCTCCAAACCCAAGCCCTGGCAGCTGCCCTGAGGCCGGCTTGTATCAGTGGAAGATACTGGAGAAACCTCCACAGCACTGCACTCTGCCTTGAGGCTGTTTCAAATGCAGCAAAGAAGGCCACTGGTCCCGTCAGTGCCCCTGCCCCAGGCCGCCCACCAAGCCCTGCCCAGCTTGCAACCAACCAGGCCACTTGAAAAGCAACTGCCCCCTGGCTGCCCCTCCCTCCATGCCTCTACGTGGGGGGCAGGCAGGCCAGGCGATGGCTTTGCTCGAACTCCTAGGGCTGGCCAACGACTGACGATGCCCAGACTCGAGGACCCCATCACCCTTGCCGAGCCCAGGGTAACGCTGCAGGTAGCGGGTAAGTCCATCTCCTTTCTGGTGGACACGGGGGCTACCTAGTCTGTTCTGCCTACTTCTTCCGGGCCTCTCCTCCCTTCCCAGGTCTTGATCATGGGTATCAATGGGATGTCTTCTCTCCCCTCACAGACATCTCCCCTCTCCTGCTCTTTAGAGGGCCATCCCTTTACCAACCTCTTCTTGGTCATACCCTCCTGTCCTGTCCCCCTCCTCGGCAGGGACATTCTCCATCCCCTGGGAGCCACACTTCAGCTCTCCCCCAAAGCTTCCTCTTCTCACTTCCTTCTCCCCCTCATTCGGTCTACAACTGGACTGGATACCTCCCATACCCCTTATCCTCCGCTGCCCCCAAAGTAGACCCAAAGGTCTGGGACACCTCCAAACCTATCATTGCTACCCACCACCAGTCCGTCCACATCCGGCTAAAAGACCCCACCTAATTTCCCTCTCACCCTCAATTTCTTCTTTCTTTTTTTTTTATAATATATATTTATTTATTTATTTATATTTTTGACAGAGAGAGAGATACAGAGACAGAGAGAGAACTGAATTAGGGGAGCTCCCAGCTCAGCACATGGCTCCACACGGGCCAGGGCCAGTTCTCGATCCCCAGTCCCCGGTTCTCGATCCCCAGTCTCCGGTCCGGCGCTGCAAAGTGAGTGCTTAACCCACTGAGCCATCCCGGCCTCCCCAATTTCTTATTTCTGAGACCCACCATACTGGTTTTAAACCCATCATTTCCTGGCTCCTTGGCCAGGGTCACCTTATCCTTACTGAATCCCCCTGCAACACCCCCATCCTGCCAGTCCGCAAGGCCTCAGCTGACTACCGCTTAGTTCAAGACCTCCACCTCATTAATGAGGCTGTGATCCCACTTCATCCATTAGTCCCTAACCCCTATACTCTTCTTTCTCATATACTCCCGTCCACTACTCATTTCACTGTCCTGGATCCTAAGGACGCTTTCTTCACAGTCCCCTACACCCGGATTAATACTTCCTCTTTGCCTTCACCTGGGAGGACCCAGACACCCATGTGGCTCAGCAGCTGACATGGACAGTTCTTCCCCAGGGCTTTCAGGATAGCCCACATTTCTTTAGACAGGCCCTGGCTCGGGATTTCACCTCCTGCCCCCTGACTCTAAGCACTGTACTTCAATATGTGCATGATCTCCTTCTATGCAGCACTTCTCTGAATGCATCCCCAACACACACCGCCTCTCTCCTTAATTATCTGGGTTCACACAGCTATCGAGTCTCTCCAGCCAAGGCCCAACTACCCTCTGCCTCCATCACATATCTAGGCATCTGTCTCACCCCGACATCCAAAAGCCTTACCTCTGATCGCACTCAGGCCAGCCGAGAGCTTCAACCGCCAGAAATGGCAGGTCAGATTCTTTCTTTTCTGGGGCTGGTTGGGTTCTTCCGCCATTGGGTTCCCAACTTTGCCCTCCTCGCCACACCACTCTACCTGGCAGCCAAGGACGCACCCTCAGGACCACTCACTTGCCCCTCCGAAGTCCTCCGAGCTTTCACAGCTCTCAGGGATGCCTTGGTCTCTTCCCCTCCTCTTTCGCTACTTAACCCCGATCGTCCTTTCCATCTGTTCACAGACGAACGTCTTGGCATAGCCACCAGCCTCCTGGCCCAACCCGTGGGCCCTTCACTTCGGCCAGTGGCCTACCTCTCCCGACAGCTGGACTCCACAGTCCGGGGATGGCAGCCCTGTCTCTGGGCATTGGCGGCTA
This sequence comes from Craseonycteris thonglongyai, assembly GCA_004027555.1. Classification (NCBI taxonomy): domain Eukaryota; kingdom Metazoa; phylum Chordata; class Mammalia; order Chiroptera; family Craseonycteridae; genus Craseonycteris; species Craseonycteris thonglongyai. Next base: position 12,906 of record PVKE010026935.1, read on the forward strand.
CAGCCGAGCTTACCAAAGCTTTAAAACTCACCATGGCTCTGCCTATCTCAGTATTTTCCTCCCACAGGTTGACGGACCTCTCTCCCTCTTAGGTCCCTCCAGGCTCCAAGAATTCCATCTCCTGTTCATCAAAAGTCCTACCATCTCCCTACATCCTTCCCCTCCCTTTAATCTGGCTTCCCTCCTACGAGCCACTTATCTCAACGCTTTCTACAACTTGGTGCTTCTCTCACTGACTGGCAGGTTTTGAGCTTCACACCGTGGATTCACCACTCCTAAATTAGCCTGGCACCGCCTCCGAGCCCTAAGTGGACCACGCAGATTGATCCCGATCAATCGCTCCGTCTAATTCTCCAGGTGAACATCGTCCTCGCATGCTCACCGCCATTCCTCGGTGTCTGTGGACTCATCGTGCTCTTCCTATCTCTTCTTCTCGCCACCGCTGCCCCTACCCACTGGACCTCCCGTGAACATGGCTTAATTGTCGCCTATTTCTTATGCTGCGTTCTCCTATTCTCAATAGTGACCTTTCTCTGCCCCCAGATATGATTTACTTGTTTCTCCTCCTAGCTAAACTGCCCCTCAGATCTCCACAGGATCGTCAACCCCTCAATCCCTTCCACTGGCGCGTCTATGTTCAGGAAACTTGGAGGGCTGGTGGAGTCACCCATACCCAACTTTTGCCCAACACAGCCCACTGCCCCCCCCAGGGCTGTCAATCCCTGCTTTCTATTCGCTTCTCAGGCTTTGAGTCTTTATCCAGACTGATCAGCTTGCCTGCCCTCTCAAAGTGACCAGATGTCCCAGTTTTGGCGGGACAGTCCCGATTTTTAACTATTTGTCCTGCGTCCAGCGGTGTTTTAAAAAAGTCCCTATTTTTGGAAAGAATGCACAACAAGCTAGGGAACGGCGGGAGATAGACCAAATTTTTAATCAAGAACACACACACACACACACCCCGGGTCAATGGTGTCCCGCTTTACCAATGTTAAACTCTGGTCACCTTACACTTCCCTTATGACCAATCCAAAGAATCATGCTGCACCTACCAGGCAGATGCCATCATCAAAAACAAACTCACCCTAAACCAGCAACTCCCCTCCGAATGAGGGGACAACACAGGTAAAGCAGACCCCTTTTCCTGGCTCACCCTCATCGGCCAAGGAAACAAATTTCTTAACGTCACTGGGGCAGGTAACCTTTCTGACTGTTTTCTCTGCACCTCCCTTGGCTGACCCCCTCTGGTGGCTGTTCCACTCAGCCAACCATTCAACACCTCCGGGCCCTCGGCCCCTCCACCCCCTCCCCCATTACGGGAATCCCCTTATTTCAGGACTGACTCACCCAAATCTCTCCCTCTGCTACGTCAGCTCCTCTTCCCCTTCGCCCTTCTGCAACCTGACCATCACTGTTTCTATCCATTTATCAGCACTGGAAGGAGCCTTCTTCTGGTGTAATCAGACCCTCCTTAAAAACATCAGTGCCTCCTCCAACTTCCCTTGTATCCCCATAACCCTAGTTCCCCAGCTCACTCTCTTCAGTCAGGGTGAATTTTTCCTGCTGTCTACACTGCCCACAACCTGACAGAAGAGGGCCGTCTTCCTCCCTGTGGTCGTGGGCATTTCTCTGGCTTCCTCTCTTGTCACTACAGGCATAGGTGGAGGCGCCCGGGGGCACAGCCTCAGGGCCTCAGAGGAACTAGAACAAAGATTAAAATTGGCTGTGGAAAAATCTGCTGCTCCCCTGGCCTCTCCAGCATCAAATCACCTCAGTGGCTAAAGTTGTTGTGCTCCCAGATCGCGATCCCAACAGCAACCAAGACAACAACTCCGATGCAAGTACAAAGAGAGGTTTTATTGCTACAAGCTTGAGCACGGTCCATCCGTCTCCCAGCGCAACTAGGAGAGAACGGCCCCGAGTCCCGTTGGGTGGGTGTTTTAAAGGGAGAAACTGTGAGCAGGAAGTTAGGCTTTTTGTGTCGCCATCGGATTGGATAGCGAGGGTGACCCTTGGTTTTATTGGATGGGGCAGATTATTTGATGGGAGGGGGCCAGGACCAGGGGAAAAAATTTTCAGTTTCTTTTTCCTTAGGTTTCATTTTCCTGGGATTCCGGAAGGTCTCTCAGGGTGGGGCCCATGTCATAAGATGGCATCTCCTAGTCTACTAAATGGCGCCCTCTAGTCTCTACAAAGTCACCCTCCAAAACCACTGTGCGCTGGACCTCCACGGCAGAAAAGGGAAGAACCTGTCTCTTCTTGTGAGAGGAATGCTGCTACTACATCAATGAATCTGGTCTGGTGGAAGAAAACAAATGTCCTGGAAAAACCCAGAGAAGAACTGCGCCACAGGAACCAGCAATCTAATTCCCTTCTCCCTGACTGGTGGAAATCCACCCTCATCACATGGCTGGCCCCTATCTTGGGCCCCTTGATCACTATTTCTATTCTGCTCATGGTTGCCCCGTTTTCTCAGGTTTCTCCACAGCTGCATGCAGAAAGTCTCCAGAGTCACTATCAACCAAATGCTTCTCCATCCATATGCCTGGCTCCTGACCGAACCACCAGCCACTGACATCCCCTCACCACCCCAATCCAGCAGGAAGTAGCTCGAGACAGAACGACACCCCATTATGTTGGGAAACTTCTCCTTCCCTGGAGTTAGTTTCTCCTTTAGTTCTGGCTCCAGCTTTAGGGAGCTTCCCCACTTCCTTAGTGTAAAGATGGCGGCTTCCACCTTAGGGAGCCCCCCTCCCTTCATGTAAAGATGGGGAGGCCGGTCTCCCTGCCTGATGCAGCCATATCTGTCACTCGAACTAACTGATCCCGAGACCCACACCTATACTAACCAATCCCTGAGCACTACGATATCCCCCACCGCCCCACCCATTATTAAGTCCTATAAAGGAAAAATTCTCCACCCATGCGGGTTCAGTTTTTTGGAAATTACCCTACGAGCCCGCCGGCATATTAAAGCTGTGTTCTCCCGGGTCTCGGTGTGGCGTCTTGAGTTTCCCGGTACGTGGATTTCTGCAACAATTATACCAAAAAGGTAGGAATGTAAGGTCGGTGGGCCTCAGGGGCCTGGGCAAACAGGATGCAGTAGAGGAACTTTCCAAGCGCCTGCAACCTGCTCAGGAACTTTCGAAGGCGGGACACAACAGGGAGACTTTCAAAAGATGCAGTCCTTAACTGCCTGATCCACCTCTCCCCGACCCCAGAGCCCTATAAAAGTTGAGGCACGACTTCTCTGGCCCCAATCCTCTTTCAGGCCTGTGAATCTCACCTGGGAGCGCTCCCAATTAAGGCTCGCATTTGATTAGCCACTCGATTTTTCTTGTGGATTCCTTATACCCCTCGCCGACTTTGTAATTTTTTATTTCCTGTAATTTTTCATTGCCTTTTGTTATTTCCCTGTACAAGTACCAAAATGTTCTGCACCTTATGGCCACACTGTACCCAGGTGTTCATGTAACCGCAATTGCAACTACACCAGCTATTTACCCTATTAGAATTAAGATCAGAAACTAGCTAATCCCATTGTCTGCTCTGGCTTCTGTACAATGCTTTGCTGTTAGAAATTAGGCCAAACAGGATGCAGTTTTTGCCTTTATAAACCCCTCACTATCTGCATTCGGAGCCCCATGGGTCTTTGAGAGACACTAACGAGCCCTCTGTGGTCACCAGCTTCTGAATAAAGACTCCTAATTCGGCCCTCATGTTTGGCACTCTTTGTGGGTTACTCATCTCTCGGGTTACAAGAGGCACATCCTTGAGAGGAGCAGCAGGGTGGTGCTTGGGTCACAGCAGCTGACTTGACCCCCAAGACACAGCATCAAAGAGCAGAGCTCAGAACATGGATGTTTGGTTGGCAAGCAAGGAAGCACTTCTTGGGACAAGGGGGTTTGATTAGCAAAGAGCGGCATTTGGGACTCAGAAATTTGGTTTGCAGGGAGCAGCCGGCTCAGCACAGTATGCACAGCGGTGGCTCTGGTGTCTGGCGCTAGTGGCTGAAGGAGATGGGCAGTCTTTGAGAGTGGAAACCCACTGCATCCTCAGGTGCCTGCTGCTCTCACAAGAAACACTTTTTCTATGACCCAGAGCATGCAGCTAAGGCATGTCACGTGCCGGCCAGCATGACAAGATGGAAGCGTGTCTAAGAGAGGGAAAAAGGAAGTTGGAACCTTTCAGGTCTATTATAAAGGAAGTTAGCACCATAGAACTTTATTATAAAGGAAGTTAGAACTAAAGAGTTCTTCCTGTAGGGTTTTCTGTGAAATTCTATTAGCCCTAGCTACTCCCATTAGACCGCCTCCCATCTCTAGTTTGATTATATTTTCTTAAGGTTCTAATTCATCTTTATCAACGTCATCAACCATTCCTTAAAAAAAAAAAAAATTATACAAATAAACATCAATTTCATTGTTCTTTTTCCAACCTGTTCTGTAATTTTCCCGCCATTGTGCCACCTGCCCAACCCTGTAACTTTCAGTTCTCTCCACTGGCCCAGTTGCCCCAGGCCATTCTGAGACTTTCAACCAGTCCTGAATGTCTAGCTACACCCTCGATAATCTGTTTTCAGATATGTAGCTACACCCTTGCTAACTATGCACTTTTCAGTTTCTGTACAATGCTTTGCTAGGCTCAACTAGATGAACAGGGTGTGGTTTTTGCCTTTATAAACACCTCCCTGCATTCCCTCAGGGCCACAGGTCTTTGAGACACTAGTCCTTTGTGGTCGCACCCTTCTGAATAAAGACACCTAATTTGGCCCTCATATTTGGTACTCTTCGTGGGCTATTCTTCTCAGGAGTTACAACACTCTTTCCTTTTTATTCTACACTTGAGGGGAATTTTAAATTCAAAAAATTACATAATCTTTTACAAAATTTATGAAAATTTTCTTAATATTTAAAAATCACATTTATCATAAAGTAACTACATGATGTGGGCTTGTACATCTGGAAACTGTTGTGCCGAATGAGACTACCCGCGAGACAGACGACCATGACACAAAGAATTTGGTGGAATCAGACCCTCTTCTGCCAATTGGTGAGGGAGATTTTATTAGCAGATTCGAATCTGGGCTGCCACCCCGGTTCATCCGAGAGCAACAAGCCCTGACTTACATCAAGTTTGTCCTTTTATTCACAATTCAAACCAGGGGAGGGGTGCCGAGTGCGCAATTCTATTGGGTCATGCAGAGTTCAAGCCTTGCGGTTGCACGCATTAACTAAGGGCAACAGCCCTCATCCTTGAACATTCTGTTACTTTCTGATAAGATAAGACATCCTGTTGCTGAGCTGGCCCAGCTGCGTTGGTCAAGGCCTCAGTAATTTTCCACTGTCCTACAGAAACTATCTAATTGTTGCCAATCAATGTCACCCCAATAAAATTAACAATAAAATTAAAAAAAAAAAGTAAATAGATCTTTTTAATGAAAAAACCTTATATATTTTAGATCATTGTGTGTTTTTTTATTTTAAGATTTATTGTTTTTCACAGACAGGAGAAGGGGGAGAGCCTAGAGCAGTCTCCATAGTTGTAAGTCATCAGTTCTCGATATAGTTTCATTTTACATGGGTATGGGCCACGCAGAGCCTGAACTGGGCTGGGGGCCTCCCACATGGAAGACGTGCCCCCTGTAGCTGGTGCCTGAACCAGGAGCCTCCAACATGGGAACCCCAGTTCAGCATATGGGTCCACACGGGCCGGGCCTGGGGCTGGGACTCAGTCCTTGGACCAGGTAGCTGCAAGGCAAGTGCTTAACTCACTGAGCCATCTCCACTTCCCCTGTTTAAAGTTCTTCCAAATTAACTATACTACTTGTAAAATGTTTTTCTAATATGTGTAACTGATATACAGTTGCCAATGAAAAATGGATAACAATTACCTATCTTTATTTCAAAAGTTGGTTTTGATGCTTTCAAGAAGTGAAATTAAGAACCACTTTGATATATTTCTAGATTGGATAACATTTATATGTATCTCATTTTAAATCTCTGGTTAATTCAGATGTAACTGAAAGCTAATCCCATCCTATTCTTAAATGATTCTATGCATTTCTTTTTTGCACTTTCTTTTAAAAACTACAGTGTCACTAATAGATTTGGGGATTATTAGCAGGTATATTATGTAGGTTATGCTGTATGATGTAATATCGCCAACCACCCATGTTGGCAGGAAAGAGGTTTAGTATGGACTCCTGTGTTCACAAGCAATTAATAAGTGGGAAGTGGATGGGGAAGCTGGGATGGCTCAGTGGGTTAGGCGCTCACTTTGCAGCCCCGGAGCCCAAGAATCAAATCCCGGATCCGGCCCAGGCAGACCCATATGCTGAGCTGGGGTGTGCCCCCAGTTCAGTTCTTGCTGGGGCCTATGCAGGAGGCTCCTGGCCCGGTTCCTGCCCTGTGCAGCCCTGCACCCACCTGTGAAGTGAAACTATATGAAAAACTAATGCTGTCAACTATGGAAACTGCTCTGGGCCCTCCCTGTGAGAAACTGTCAGGGGTCAGGGACCAGGAAAGGCAAAGGCACTAAGTGCTTTCCCTGCAAAATCTGGACCCATGGCTGAGTACAGTGGAAAAATACAAAGTATTTTTCTTCCTCTTCTCATAGTTCCTCGATGGATGATTAACAGTATGAGATCAACATGTTTTGCGTTAGGCAAGATGTCTAGGCCCATACACCCTCAGATATAGTTAATCAATTGCTTTCTATACAACCACATCTACCTAATGTGCAACATTTGATGTATTCTGTGATTGTTACAGGAGTTTCTCTTCTCTTGCCCCTTCCCCCTTTAAGGGCCTGACGAAGTGTTGCTGAAATGTTTCTACCTGGCTTGAGCATGACCAGACTCCCAGCCTTGGGAGATAAGCAGCTCCCATGCTTTCAGATGCAGGTGCAGAGCAGTCTGCTCCTTATTAACCTTTTGCTGTACCAGCATGTTCCTTCCTAGAAAGGGAGTTTTCTATAGATGACTGCACATAAGTAGTGGTTACTTTAAGGTATTATCTCTGTATTTCCAGACTTTTAATTGCCAGTTGGTCTTTAGAGTAGAAAGTCTGTTTTGTGTCTAGTTAATCAATTATTTCACTGCTGTAGAATGTACACGTGGTCTTTTTCTACATATTGAGCTGTAAAAATAAACTTGGAGAAATAAGCTGGAGATCGCAAAGACTTTCTAACAGCCCTCCCAATCCCATTTGTGTTTGTCTGTGTCTTTAATCCTCACCCCCCTATTCAGGCTGTTCGAGAAAGACGGCTGGCACCGTCACCTCCCCCCTTCTCTCTGTTTCTGTCTTTCTCTCTCTCTCTCTCTCTCTCTGTCTCTCTGTCAAAAAAAAACACAATAAAAATAAATCTTTAAAAAAAAATAAGTGGGAGGTGGAACTTTTCTTTAAACTCAGTACAGTGGGGAGAAACCAATTGTAGGTCAAAGTTATGAACCTGTTTGGGGAAAGTTTTGTTGCTTGTAAAATTTATAAAGAAGTAAATTGGGGAAGCCGGGATGGCTCAGTGGGTTAAGCGCTCACTTTGTAGCCCCGGGGACCGAGGATCGAATCCCAGTCCCAGCCTGTGCGAACCCATATGCTGAACTGGGGAGTGCCCCAGTTCGGTTCTTGCCAGGGTGAGACCCTGGCCCAATTCCTGCCCTGTGCAGCCCCACCCACCTGTGGAATGAAAGTATGTGGAAAAAACTGATGTGCAACTATGGAGACTGTTCTGGGCCCTCCCCCTTCTCTCTGTCTCTGTATCTCTCTCTCTCTCTCTCTCTCTCTCTCTCTCTGTCAAAAACAATATAAATAAATCTTTAAGAAAAGTAAATTAACATATTCACAAGAAAAAATATTTTTTCAATCAAGAAGTTTTTTGACATGTCTCCCTTTGATATCATTATTTTTTTTAAAGCCAAATTATTACAGATTATTAGAGACTTCAACATTTTGAAGAATGCAGAAACTATTCTGACATAATGAATTAAACTCTGTATCACAAAAACAGAACTGTAGGGCCACAAAAATTCCTCCCTGCTTCTAAACTCATCTGACTGGGCAAATAAAGTAAATAGGTTCACAGGAGGAAATATCACATGTTTATTATGCATGTACATGCAGGGCTGCTATAGGACAGGAATCTCAAAGAGGAACTGTGCATTGACATTGTGAATTGTCCTATGACATTCTGGAGCTAAGCATTAAGTGGGAGTGTGATTCGGGATTTCAAAGGGCAAGAAAGCAATTAATGTGGAAATGGCAAGCAAATGTTTGGTACATAGATTTACTGGACCTTCTTAAAGAATGGGACACCAAGAGGACTTTGAACAAATGGGTCTTCTAGGTTGCTCTCACCTCTCACACAGCAGTTTCTACTGCACTGCAGTTACTGGGATATCACTTTTCCTGGAGCAGTTTCTCCTAAATTCCTTTAGGCTGGAAAGAGGGAGGAGGGGCGGCTTTTGTCCTTTAATAACAGGCTTGTAACCAATATCCCAAATGGTATATTTTGGGTTGGCAAACTCTGCTTTCCTCCAGAACACAAAATATCACTATGAACTAAAAACATATTGGGACTTTGGAAAGGACTTAATACAAAAGATTATTACAATGGAGACAATGCTGTGACCACAAGATCTACAAAGGCTCAAAGGTCAGGCAGAAAAGGCTTTTCTTTTAGAGAGAGGGCTTGACAAGGCTAAAAAGAACAGGGGTGGGGAAGTGAATAAGCAGGAAGGAAGACCTCCAGTTGACCAGAAAATGTTTTAGCAAAAATCTTAAATAAAATCTTAGCTAACAGAATACAACAATGCATTAAAAAGATTATTCACCATGACCAAGTGGGATTCATCCCAGGAGCACAAGGATGGTTCAACATACACAAATCAATCAATGTAATCCAGCACATAAACCAAACAAAGGATAAAAACCACATGATTATCTCAATCGATGCAGAAAAAGCATTCGACAAGATACAACACCCATTTATGATAAAAACACTGAATAAAATGGGAATTGAAGGAAAGTACCTCAACTTAATTAAGGCCATATATGACA
>PVKE010026936.1:0-21960 GCA_004027555.1 Craseonycteris thonglongyai
AGCTAGAGTGAGAGCCTGGTGTGCTGATTCCAGTGAGAAGAGGGTCAGTACCTCAAATAACACAAAGAAATTTGTAGTTCGAGGTAAAGAAGCAGTCCCTCAGAAATCTCAACACTTCAGTTTCTATGCTCAGAAAATAAAGGAGCCTCATTTTGTGAAATCAGAGCTAGAACTGAAGAACTCAGCAAGGAAAAAAAACCAAGAATCACTTACCACAGCCCAGAGGCTGCAGCAGGAAACACTTCTCACACAGAGTATATTACATTCTATTTCTTGCTCTATTTTGAATTCAATTCCATTTGAGAAGCTACCAAAAAGAACAATAACACAAAAAGGATTAAATGATACAAGGAGTCCAAAGATTTTATCTCCAGTACCAGGGAAATCAATTAGCAAGGCTTTAGCTGTAAAAGCACAGAGTGGCATCCCATTTGGAAAAAACCCTAGGAAGGAATTCGCTAGTTCTACTCTAGAGGGAAAGATCAGGTTACAAAAAGATTTACAAGCGAGAATCCCTGATTCTTTTGATTTCTCCCTGCCAGCTTCATCTGAGTTTAAAGGGCAGGGAAATGCAGTACAAACCTCTAAGTCTAGAACTGGGACAGCGCAGACGGAATCAGTTTCGCAGACGGAATCAGTTTCAAGGACAGTTAATATCAGTAGTAGGTCTGGTGACCTTTGCCATGGAAATGAACAGGATGGCATCTTGGAAAACACAACCAAAAAAATATCTCTAGGTATGTCAAATATATTTATAAATACCATTCACTCATCCACACCTGTTTCACCTGCCACCAAATTGCATGAAAAAGTAAAAGCAAAGAAAGACCCATTAAGACAAAAGAGCAATATTACACAGCTAAAACAAGATAAAGGGAAAAGGCGGTATACATATCACTCTCATAAATGGCCTCCCTCAAATAACACATCAGAATCAAGATGGCAAAATGAAAAAGAAAAAGAGAGCAATGAAATGTTATTTGAAGCACATCTCCAATTCCCAAATAGTATGGGAAGTACGGAAGATCAAAATATGCTTATTACAGAGCAAGAAGTACAGCAACAAACACTGGTTTCAAAAAATATATTGGAGTCAATTTGTTCTTCACTGATTCCATTTCAAATGGAAAATCACAAGAATATTCTACCACAAAAAGACATACTATATAGAACAGGTAAAAAGATTCCCTGTCCAAAATCAACGAAAGCAATGTTTGACAATTTTTTAAGCAGTAAAACTACATCTGATGGGAAACCTACAAGAACAATGGATGTTAACAGTGCAGTTTTTCTGCAACGTGAAGAAGAAAAGGAAGGCATAAAAACTGAAATACCAACAAAATACAGAGTTGGTCAAAACATCTCAGTAACTAAGTCATGGAACTCATTACTTCAAGATCCATGTAATCAAAGCTCTAGAAGGAAAGTGGGTGGTCATATTGTCAAGAAACATAAAGAATTGCAAAGAGATTTACTAAAAATATCTACAACATCTGTTTTATCTGCATCTAAGAGGCAAAAGGAACTATTAAAATTTCCAAAAAAGAAAAATCTTATAGGTTCCATAAATGTAACCATAAGGGCAAAAAAACTTCTTTGTTCACAGATACTTAATATCACTGAACATGGTAATCTATGCTATAGAAAGGAACAAAAATTCAACTTAAAATCCATAATAAAAGATATGCAACAAGATAAAAGCATAGTTAAAGCATTTTCATCTTGCATACCTGTTTCAACTGATCACAAAAGAGATATTGAAATGCACTGCACACCAAAAGCATGGATGGATCAACCAAAAGTAAAAATATACAACCATACCTATTTAGAGTTAGAAAAATTAGCATGTTATGGGGAAGCACAGAAGGCCAATTTGAATTATACACAAAACAGATCAAGCTACACAACGAAAGTCAATGCGCAAAATGAAAAAGAAGAGAAAAATATCCAAAAAACATTACAATCAGTTTCATGCAACAGCCAGCACTTCAGTTTCGGTGCCCATCTTAAGAAAAATCCTGGCCCTTGCAAATCAAAATCTGGATTGGATAGTTCAAGAGTCAGAAGAACTTGTAATTTGTCTCACACAGCACAAAAGAGGCAAGAAAAACACTTTAGAGAAACTATTTTGGAGCCTCTTTCTAGACTTTTGATAAATTTTCTTCAAGTTGAAACAGAGAAAAAGTGTCCTCATACTCAAGAAGGAATAAAAAGGAAGGTAAGTCTAAAGACTCCATTGCCAAAAGCAGGGAAATCAGAGACTGGTTTAGTACAACATGACACTCTCTGCAGTAGAAATCCTAAAACAAAGTGGGATAGTCCTGTTTCTGAGAAAAAGGTATGGAATAAAAATGACCAGACAACAACATTCTTAAAACCTTTAGATTTTTCCAGCCTCAATTCTTCGGAACCCAAAAGCCAGAGCTACATGTTAGAATTTGTAGGCAAGAAAAGTATAATGAGTCCCAAACATGTAATTTTAAAGGCCAAGAAACGACCAGTTTCACACATGCTTAATATCACAGGGCGTCCTATAGGAAGTCATAAAAAGAAAAGGCAGCACAAATTTAAGGGCACAACAAAAGAAAGGCAATGGGATGCCACTGATGGAGCTAAGATTCCACCACCCAAACTGTTGATTGATAAGCACTCAAGAACACTTCCCAAAAATCTGAAAGAAATTACAGAGTTAGGGGAAAACATAGCCACAGCTTTCCTGGGGCCTTTAGAATTTTTCATGCCTGTTTTATCTGACTCTGACTGCCAGATAAACACAGTACAATTAAAAAAGAAAATCATGCTGAAGCCAAAATGTTTAACTATGAAGAAAAAGGAGAAACTCATTTCACAAATGCTTAAAATCAATCATCAGTTTATGCCAAAACACAGGAAAATGCTTAGATTCAATTTAAAAATAAAAATGAAACAAATGCGGCAAAATAAAAATGTGGGTGATACATTTCTAAATACCATTTACTTCACATTTCATGTCTCAGACATTAAAAGGCAAAGGAGATTGAAAAAAGAGATACACAGAGTATCAAGGTTTAGTCCTCTACAACCAACACAACTGGATTTGCCAGTTGAAGGACTAGTGACTTCAGAATCACTTAATGTCAAAGGTCATTCTGCTTTAAGCATTAATAAGGACCAAGAACAGACGATAAATGCAGAGAAAGAAAAATCTGTATTAAATGCAGACCTAAAATTTACACATGCTTCCATGCCTACTCAAACGCACATAAAAACGGAGCATTCACCCAGTACCTGGAATATCTATAAAGAATCTTCTGAGAAGAGAAATTCCTTAAACAAAGCAAAGGTTAGAGAGGAAGATAACTATGAAAAACAGGTTTTATTTAGAACAACTACAGAGTATACCCAGCTACTTGAGTTTGGAGCAGATCAAATGAGAGAGCCAGGTCCTTCCGAATCAGAAGCACCCTTAATTAATATAGTGTGCCCCATGGACATCACTCCCCAGAAAACAGACATTGATTTAATAGATCAAAAAGAAGAGAGAAAAGCAGTGGAAGAGTTTAGTCCAGACTCTGTTTCTTTCTCTAAGATACATCTACTTCAGATTAAAAAGCAGAAGAAAAAATTGAAAACTGCAAGCTCAAAGACGATAGAAAATCCCAAGTGTCTGATTCCAAAGGCAGAGGAATCATTAGGTGATGGACATTCTATTAATACAGTAGAGCGTGATGACTCATTACAGCTAAGAGAAGGAATGGAGCTAGAAAGGCAAGGGCACCCTGTTCTGCACAACAAACAGCAAGACACATGTGTCTCAGGAAATGCCTGGAGTCCTGCTTACACCTACACACCTGTATGTCCTAAAATCATAAAACATAAAGCTAAGGCAAAAGCAGCAGATGTGAAAAGCACTGTATATACTAAACAGGAAAATCTAAAGGCAAAGAAACCTCTTGATTCCCAGATGCTAAATACTCCAGAATATGGAACCCAAAGCAACATAAAGGACCTGAAATGCAACATTAGTATACAGAAGCAGGAGTTGCAGCAACGTAAAACTGCAGCAGATTTAGTTTCAAGCAATATTTGTGACTCTGGATGTATTCCATCTCAATTTAAAGGGTTTGTGGAAGTCAAAAGAAAGAAAGACATGCCAACAAATCTGATACATGTTCCTCCACCACCAATGCTGAACGAATCACTAGGAAGAAAAATGTCATCTTCACAGTCCACTGATAAGAGTGTTATATCAAGAAGTATTAAAACACCGAAACAACATCTTAGAGAGCAAAAAGAAAAGCACCAAACCGTTTTACTAGACATTCTCTCACAATGTAGAGATCAGTTAGTGATTAGCAAGCAAGTGACGAAGGAGCCTGACCATGTCAAATTAGTACTAGATTTGGAAAAAGAAGTCAGTCTTGATCTATCTTCACAGAAGAGGGAATGCACTTGCCCTAGGTTTGACATCCCCCAAATTAGAAAACGTACAGAAGTGGAATTCCTTACTGCACCAAGAGTAAAGCACAGAGACGTAGATGTTTTTGAATGTTCAGTTTCATTTCCGTGGGGGAAAAAAGTATCAGAGAAAACTGATAATTCATTAAGTTCAAAAGGACAGAATATGTTTCTTACAGAGTTGGATGCTTCTCAACAGAAGATTTGCAAAGAGCAAGAACTGCTGAGACAAGGAAGTATTTCAGGGACAAATCTGCAGTATATTGACTGCCCCCTTAGGGAACCTCCTCCTTTAGGAAACATAGGAAAGGTAGTTGAGGAAGATATTTACATTAACAGAAAAAATAGTTCACACCTATTGGAAAGAGAAGGGTTAAAAGAGAATGCTATTGTTCAAGGTTCACAAGGACAGAAATTTCTCTGTATAAATCTAGAAGTCCAGAAAAATATGTCCGCAGTGCAGAAAGGAGAGGTGAAACCAGGTCACCTTCCTGAAAGTATTTTGGATTCTATGTGTTGCCCCAATAGAGAACCTCTTGGTGTAAAACAGGCAGTAAATGCAACAAGAAAAGAAAATGTTAGCATTCCTATAAGCTTAAATATAAATCCATGGGAAGAAGAGCAATTAAAGTTAACTGATATTCCATTAAAATCAAATAGACAGAAAACAAACTTTTCAAAAAAATTGAGAGCAACACAATTAAATAATTCTAACCAGAATAAAGAAAATATTCTAGAATCCATTTCCTCTGGCACATTGTATCAGCTCCATATGGAAAACCTAAAGAAGGAAGTCTCAGCAAAAGGAATGAGTTCAACAGTTTTGAATCCAATGGTAGAGAAATCATCAAATGAAGCAGGTATTTCAGTGGATCAACCCCTGTGCTCAAAAGGAATTAATATGCATGTTAGAGGAAGCAAAGAACATCAACAAGAAACTATGAACAAGGTTCTTCCAACCTCTACTTCTCATTCTATGGATACACTTCAGATTAAGTCGCCATGGGTAAAGAAAGCATTAAAGGCAGTAAATCATCCAACACACCACACTTCAAATACAGAAGGAAAAGAAGAACAACCAGAATGTGCACATGAGACTTTTCCAAAGCTTGCTTCTCATTCTTTGAAAGATATGTTTCAAAGTAAGATACCATGTAAAACAAATACATCAGAAGTGGTTAGCACTGTGGATTACACTCCAAGTGCAGAAGGAACTGGCTCACTTATTGGCTCACTTACAAGAAAAGAAGAACAGCAAGAAAAATATACATGTGAGGCTCTTCCAAAACCTGTATCCCACTCCAAAACAGGTCTAATTCAAATTAATACCCCAATGCAACAAGTAAAATTTGATGACACAAATATGATGCATTGTGAATATTTAACTTCACAAGCTAAAGAAGCATTAAAAGGAATGAATGTCATAGTTGGATATACTCAAAAAAGTGAAAAAAGACAAAACTTACTCAATATAGAACAAAACCAGCAGCACCCATTGGTCCCCTGTGAGAATTTTATGGGGCAGGTGTCTTACCCTCAAAATGATCCCTGGCTCTTACAACATTTAATGACTCAGACAAAGGAAGCATTACCAGAAGTAGGTAATGTGCCAAGCAGAACAAAAGGATTAGACTTGTTTTCTAAGGATCAACCAAATACCATAAGTGGGTATGGACTAAAATGTATGGTACCCTCGATTCCTCCAAGGCAAATGGAAAAACAAAACATAGCACTGCCTTTAGAATCACGCAGTACAACTATAAAATATCTGAATGTTGCATTTCCAGAAGGAAAGAAATCATCAGATAGGTCACAGGCAATTCATTCCACATCTAATGGTAGCTCCCCCAAGCAAACAACTAGAAAGAATGTGCAATCATGTAAGTCATATCAAAAAAAGGTACAAAATGAAGTATGTTTACCTGGAATGTTTTCACATTCTCTTTCTGTCTCTATGCCTATTTTGACTAAGAGTAAAACACAGAAGAATAGTGTAAAACAAAGAGTTAAGAAACGTACAGTGTGCTCCAAAAGAACTCTGATGTTGAAGAAATCAATGTTTTCAAATATAGTCAATATCAGTGACTCTGGTACCTCAGGTAACAGACCAGAACTGCAGTGGAACATAAAAGAGAACATGGTAAATATGAAACAAAGAAAGGGTAAACCTGATTTGGTAGTGACAAATATGTGTGAGTTTATTTCTGCTTCACCTCACCTCAAAATAAATAAACAGACAATTGATAGGATTATGTCAAGTAATTTAAAAAGAACAAAACAACATATACCACAGAAAAAGGAGAAAGATAGACAAAAAGGAGTCAATATGAAAGGAATAATGGATCTCAACATGACTTTGAAGGTAAAGACATCATCACTGTCACATACACTCAACAGAAAGGAATTGCCTATGCAAATAAAGCAAGAAAGCAAGGTGCAGATGGTTCGAGGCAAACCAGATGTGAAACTGACAAACTTGTACACTTTCTCACCATCTCTATCATGTCCTAATTTGAATTCAAGAACGAAAGTGGGAAAAGATACATCAGGAACATCAAGGAACTGTCTTCCACCAATAAAGCTCCAGGCATCATCAAATGTCAGGAAAACATCATTTTCAGAGTCAATTAATAGAGATAGTTTACACAATGTAATAGAACCCAAACAACATTTGCCACAGAAAAAGAAGGAAGACAGAGAAAATATAGTCTATGTGAAAGACATAGTGAGCTTAAAATGTGTCAGTTTTAAAGGAAAGAAGACACCTTTTAAACATGTACTGCACAGAAAAGAACAACAGTGGAACAATAAAGAACAAGAGAAAATGATGCAGGAAGATAAAAGCAATTCAGATATAGTTCAGAATAAACCCCATGCTTCCATTCCTTCTTCACCTTATCTACAAAGGGGTCCTGGAATGAAAGAAGTATGCATGCAAAAAATAACAAAATTATGTTTTTCATCATTAACACTCCAAGAATTATCAGATGCAATAGAAATATGTGAGGAGTCAGCTGGTGATACATTAAGCAGTAGTGAAAAAACAAAATACATGCCACACAAAGATGAAGATAGAGTTGAAATGACTTTGGGAAAAATAAGGCATCCCAAAAGAATAGCTTTGAAGGAGGAGCCGTCTCCAATTATGCAGGAATTACAGTTGAACATCAAAGAAAAAGAGAAAAAGATGCAGAAAGATAAAGATAAAAAAGTTGGGATTCAGAGCAAATTTCGTGCTTCCAACTCTTTTCCACCTTACTCTGAAGGGGATGCAAGAATAAAAGGAGAAGCATCTATGCCAATAAAAACAAGATCCTCTCTTCTACAACAAAAGTTTCAAGGGTCAACTTCAGCTATAGGAAACATGGTGTATAAAACACCTATTTATGGTGATATCTCAACAAGTATAAAAAAAGGCAAAGAACATACACTGCAGAAAAATGGTGAGAGAATAAAAATGGAAAAAGCCATACCTTTGAAGACAAAGAAATCACCAATTTCACAGAAAATCCAGTGGGACATCAAAGAGCAAGAGAAAAAGATACAAAAACTTAAATGTAAATCAAATGTACTTCTAACCAATACCAGGACTTCCATGCCTGATGCTTCTCATTTAAAATTGGATATAAGAATTAAAAAAGCAGACTATGTAACTGAAATAGCAAGATACTCTCTTCCAGAACTGTCACACCAGAAATCATCAGATGCAAGGGAAATAGAATATACAAAGTCATTTGGTAATGATATCATCTCAAATGATATAAAAACAGGACAAGGTTACAAGCCACAGAAAGGGGAGAATGGAGAAAAAATAGTAAATACAAAATATACAAGGTACTGCAAAGGCACAACTTCCAAGGCAAAAACATTACCACTTCCACATGTACCTGGTACCCCTAGAGGTTATGGCCCCCAAATTAGAGAAGTACAGATGAACATAAAAGAAAAATTGGGACACATACAAGAAAGCAAAAGTGAACAAGATGGAGTTCTCACAAGACCTCTACCTTCATTTAAATTAAATAAAAATAGAGAAAGCAAGGAAGAGAAACTAGAAATAACAAGACACTTTCTTTCACACTTGTGGCAGAGAGAATCATCAGATACAGACAGATTAAAATACACAGTACCACCTTTGAATACTGTAAGTGAATCAAAAAGAATAAAAATCATGACACAGAGAGAAGAAGAGAAAACATATAATTTTGAGAAAGACATAATGCAGCCCATGCATGTATCTTCGAAGGAAAACATATCACCCCTTTTCCGTACATTCAAAACAAAAGAACTGCAAATGAAAATCAAAGAGCAAGGAAAAAGGGGGCAGGAAAGTGACAAGGAAACAATAGCACTTCAAAGCAAAATTGGTCCTTCTGTCACTCCCTTAACTGATCTTAAATTGGATACAATAGAAGAAGAGGAAGGTGAACCAGGAATAATAAGAAATGGGCCACATACTGAGCAACCCCAGTCATTGCCTTCAAGGCGAATAACCTCTACAAAGTCAATTGATAGCTATATAGAGAAAGGAAAACAGCATCTACCACAGGCAGAAAGGGATAGAGTTGAAAACAGAACCAAAGGAGACAAAGACTTGCTTGAGATTACAGGATTGTCACCTTTACCGTTACAGTTCCCTGTGTCATTAGGTGCAGAAAAAATCAAACATGCAGATTCCAATGAAAGTATTAGCTCTCCTAATGTAATAATAAAAGTTAATCAACATAAGCTCTATAAAGAGGCAAAGGAGAGTGTAAACATAGAAGACAGGAAAGGTAGAATATTCTCCCAAATAACTTTAAGAGCAGAGTTATCTCCACTTGCACATGTACTCAGTAGAAAGAAACTACATTTGAATATTAAAGATCAACGGAAAGATATGCAGAAAGGCAAAGGTGAGCTAGGCATGGTTCTGAGGAAAACTTGTGCTTCCTTACCTTTTCCATCTCACTTGAAACAGGATATGAAAGTGACTAAAAAGAGAGACACACTAGGAGTAACACAATCATATTTTCCACTACCAAAGAGTCAGGATTCATCCAATTCAGGCAAAGAAGCATATACTAAGTCATTTGATGGTTATATACTAAAAGAGGAAGATAGACTCAAAGTAGATATTGAAGACAAAATGCAAAAGAGAAAGGTCCAGGAAGATAAAAATAAACTAGATACAATTATAAAAAACATATGTACTTCTTTACTTACTCTGCCATTTCTCAAATTTGATACAACAAAAGGAGAGGAGTACATGTTGAAAATTACAAAATTGCCTCTCCCACAACTACAGTCTAAGAAATTATCAGATGCAGCAAAAATAGAATATGCAGAAACAGTTGATGGAGAACTTTTCAATAACATAAAAAAATTAAAAGAACACAAGCTATGGAAAGAAGAGAAGGATAAAGAGAAAAAAGTGGATGTGAATGGTATAGTGGATCCCAATGACATATATTTGAATGCAAAGAAATCACCTATTTTACCTACATACAATCGAGGTGACCTTCAGTGGAAAACTGAAGAACAAGAGGGAAAGATTCAGGAAGTTACCTGTGAGCCAACTGGTATAAGGCTAACTAATACTTGTACATCTACATCATCCCCACATCACCTTAACATGAATACTAGAATCAAGAAAAAGAGCATGCCAACATTAACAAGACCCTCTGCATCCCCAGTTCACCTCCATGAATCATCAGATTCTGAGGAAGTGGCATGTGTAGGGCCAATTATTAGTGATATTTCAATTAGTCCACAAGAAGGAAAACAGTTTATGCCACAGATCAAGGAAGAGGATGGAGTGGAGGCAATTAATCTCATGTACCCCAAACATAAAGAAAAGAAGATGCAGGAAAGTAATGATGAACCAGGTGTGCTTCTGACCCAGCCTTCTATTTCATTACCATCTCCCCCTGACCTCAAATTGGATAAAGAACTACTAGTAGACGATAAAATGCTTGTCCTTGAAAGGCCTGCTTTGCAGAGAATATCAAATACAGGGGAAATAGTACATACTGAATCAATTAGCGGTGATATCATAAAAGATGTTCAAAACAAACAACAACATATGCCTCAGAAAGAACAGAGAGACAGAGAAGAAACAGTAGCTATGAGATGTTTGACACATACTACAGATAGAACTTTGGAGTCAAAGAAATCACTACCTTCATATACACTCTATAGAACAGAATTGCATTTGATCATTGAAAGGCAAGAACAGGAGATACATGAAAGGCAAGACACATCAGCCAGTATGGTGCTAGAAAAAGTGTATGCTTCCAAACCTCCTCCAACTCACCTTAAATTGGATAAAGGTACACAAGTAGGCGAAGAGGGGCTTGCAGTTAAAGGAACCCATCTCCTTCCACTGATGCTTTCAGCAGTATCCGATGCAGAGAAGATAGAAGATACAGAGGCAATTGGTGGCAATGGAAGAGAAAGAGGACAACATAGACCACAGGATGAAAAGCTGTATGAAGTGAAAACAATAGATATGAGGATCATGAGACAACACAGAGAGGCAAGGATTTCACCAATTACACATTTCTTTAATAGAAAGGAATTGGTGTTGAATGTTAAAGAGTTGAAGGAACAAGTATACAAAGATAAAGATAAACCATGGATGAAGCTAACAAGGACTTTTCTTTTCATTTCATTAGCACCTCCCCTTAATTTAGATCCGGAGAACAAAATAGACAAAGATGCACCAAGAATTACAGGAACTGCTCATCTGCAGAAAAATCTCCAGGATCCATTAGATACCCAGAAAACAGATTCTAGAGAGTTAGTTTCTGGTAGTAGTAAAAGCACTGTTAAAATTAACAAGGCAGGTCACTCTGTGCCACAAGAGGCAGCGCAGCAGCGGGCCTCAAACTGTATGACCAGTGTGCAGCAAAGGAATGAAACTCCACAAGTCATATCCGAAGGAGACCAGAGTCAGTTAATTGTAAATCTACTGCATGGAAACACCCATCTCACAAGATCTGGTACCCCAGGAAGTAGGGAAAAGCCAGAATGTTTTTTTACAAGGCTAGAGGCTCAGCCAGAAAAGTACAAAACAGAA
Organism: Craseonycteris thonglongyai; assembly: GCA_004027555.1. Classification (NCBI taxonomy): domain Eukaryota; kingdom Metazoa; phylum Chordata; class Mammalia; order Chiroptera; family Craseonycteridae; genus Craseonycteris; species Craseonycteris thonglongyai. The sequence goes on from PVKE010026936.1 coordinate 11,498, forward strand.
ACTTTTACTACATTTCTTTCCTACCCCACAGTAGATACAACTAAAATGGAAAATCTGAAGAAAGAAACAGAAAGAATGGATCATTTAAACCATAAAACATGCCCTCAGGCTTTAGTTTCACCACTGGAAAACACATCCAAGGAAATGTATGTCACAGTTGGCACCCCTGTAAGTTCAAAAGAATATTCTGTTTTAGAGGAAGATGACCACCAAACTTTATCAAAAGCGTTTGCAGGATCTGCAGATTCATGTAAATTTGACAAGCCAGAGAAAGATGCACAAAGGAGTGATGAAATAAGCAAAATGGTCTCTTCCAAAGCACCACAAATAAAGAGATCACTTAAGAAAATGAATGTCAGAAAGTCAAACACATGCCAAAGTATAGAGCAAGAAATTGTCACGAAAAAGCAAGTGGTACAGTGGACTCAGAGTGGGCACAAGACCAGGCTGAATTCTTGCCTTTCTCTTAAGTTTCCACTTCAAAATGGAAAGCAGATTACATCATTGGAAAAAAGTATACACAAGGAAACTACAGTGTGTTCTGGACTACAAAAAATACCAGGAATACATATGGATATTACAGAGTTTGATACCCTAAGAGGGAAAACACAGCAGCCACTGCTTATTCCAGAACAAGAGGAATGCATTCCAGAATCACTGCAGAAGTCTCCTTCCCCTCACTGGACTTTTCCACTGCAATCTGGAGATCTAAAGAAAAAAAATGAAATGGACACAAGCATGACTACAAATTGGAGGCAAAAAAAGTTAAAAATGCAAGATGAAAAATTAAAAGTAGACACAAACATAGCTGTTAATCTAAACGAGGACAAAATTGAAATGTGCAAACATACCATTGTCCATTTGGAGCAGAAGAAAATAAAAATGAAAACAAGCAACACTATAAACCTGAATGCTCCATCTCTGACAGGAGATAAATCTCAAATAAAGACTGAGGTAATCACTCATATGCCAAAGAGCAGCCCAATCAAGCAAAAAAATAAAAAGAAACAAAAAGTGTCTAATGGAAAACAAAACATTCCGCTACAAAAATTGTTTCAAAAACATATTCTGGATTCATCTGATGCCAATATTCCTCTTTCCCACAGCACTGAAGGCCAGAAAGGCAGATTAAGAAGACATTTGAAAAAAGAGTTGAGTCCCAAATTTTTAACTACGAAAACCCCAAAGCATCCAGTTTTACAGACTCTTGGCAACACAGGATGTGGGACTCTATGCAATAGAAAGAAATTAGAGTGTAACTTTAACAAACCAAATAAAACAGCTTTGGGGAGTGCAGGTATTTCACAAATATTTATCAGAACTCTTTCTATTTCCATGACGTGTCCATCTCAGACTAAAGGAACAGAATCTAAGACAAACCTAGAAAGAGAAAAGAGAATATATCTTTCTAAGTTTCAGCAGAAATCACCAAATGCTCGTAAAATTGTTAAGAAGAACAATTCTAGCACCATAAAAAAAAGGAAACAGCATTTTATAAACATAGTTCCAGGAGATTCCTACCCTTTTGTGGTGGACAAACAGCAAACACAAAAATTTTCTAGTGTCAAATCAGAAGCAAACTTCAGTAGTGAGATAAATAAGAAAAATTTAACTCCACAAACAGGAAAAAGGGTTGTTCCAGGGCGTAATATCTCAAGGATCAGAAAAAACCTTAACTTGCTTATGACTGAGCAAGAAGAGAAGGAGCCAAAACCCATTCTGACACCCTCAGAGTGCCCATACATGTCTGAAGATTCTAAGGAAAATGTGAAAATCTATGTGGAAAGTATGAATATGTCCCCTCCAGGAGTAGAAGCACAATGCAAGACTCAGTTATCCGACACAATGGAGTGTACCTCACCACCCGAGCATAGAGATCAGAGTGAACCCATACAGGACACAACCACTCAAAAGGCCCAACAACAAAAGACTTTTCCAGAAACTGTACCCATACCACCCCAATTTAAAAGTAATGAAATAAAAAGAGTGGCAAATAATATAAATGAAGAATGTTTACTTTCTCTTTATGAAGCAATTAAAAATTTCTTTGAATCCCAGATAAAAATGATCGAAGACAAAGTTTATGCTGATATACTAGAAAAACTAAAAGCCCAGAAACCTGACGATTGGAAGTCACCACCTCTTGCAAAGGTTCCAGATACAACACCCACAACACTACATCCTCAACTGCAGCCAAAACCCATTTTAGAATGTTTTACTCCCCAATTAGAAAATAAGCTCACTAATCATTTAGAGTCAAAAACCCTTGAAATGAAACTGAACCTGATACCAGAGACGGCAAAACAATCCTTGAAGAATATTAATAAGCTAGAAAATGGAATATCTTCAGTGACTTCTGCTAATGGGATGCCATTGTCTCATATTCTCCAAACCTACTCCATAGAAGAAAAAGACAAACTTCTCACACACTTTTCTGTGAAAATAGTGGAGATTCAAATGAAAGCCTTTCCCAAAATTATAACAGAATCTTATTCAATGGCAGATAGAAGAAAACATTTTTCTAAGTGTATTCATTGTGGTGTCAAAGTACTAAGGCCAAAGAACAGAAATTTGTTAGTTTTTGAGAAAAAATCCCTTCGTCAACTAGATCTTGTTTTGCAATACAAATACCTTAGTTTTCTTCTGGGAATTCCAGTAGAAAGTATGTCCCCTAAGCAAAACACACTTCCCAAACATAGTCTTACATTAAACACAGGTACAATATGTACAAAAGTAGATAAGAGTAGAGAAAGTGACAGTATTTCCATTGATACAGAACTGTTAGAAAAACAAACCTCTTTCAAAAAGCAAAGTCCCCATGAAAACTCATCATTGAACACGAAGTTCCTGGAGCAAACCTATGTGTGTGCTTCTGAGACTAAACAACACGGAACAACAAAGAAAGATACCACTGTTCTTTCAGTGTTAAAATGTCATGAGGCTCCAGAAAAGGATAAACAGTATCACACAGAGTTTCAAGAAACAAATACACATGAATCTTTTGATTTAAAGACTCAAGAAAATGCTCCTACTTCAGTTGATTTTCATTCAACTCAGATTTCTGAAGATTTTACTAATTGTCAGACACATATTGAGAATTCAGCTGACTTGGAAGACAGTGAAGAATATATGTTTTTAGAAGCCAACCCTGATTTAAGTCAGGAATCACAAAACTTTCTACTTGAATTAGAGAAAGGCATTCCTTTGGAAAACACCTACAAGATGAAAAAAAACAAAACGGATTTGCAATCACTTCACAGTGAAGTTTCAGGTTCCCATCATACTAGAGACTGTAAAAAACATTCCTCAATTGTGCTACAACCTTCCTACAAATCCCACAAAAGCAAAAAATATAGGTCATCCTCCAAAAGGCAATCTTCTGACTGGCTGTGGGACAGCGAAGAGATGTCATGGAGTACAAGAAACCGAACAAGTTACTCTTTATCTGCCTTGGAATCAAATACTAAATTACTTGTTGCAAAAAGCCAAGACAAACATCACAGACATCCAGAAAGCAAAGAAAGAAAGAAGACCACATTTCAGTTACTTAGAAAGAACGTTCACTGGGATGTTGATTACAGTTATATAAGGAATAAAGAGAAATGCTTGAGAAAGAAAATGGTGTTTAATTATGAATTAGAACAAACAGATTATATCCCAAACAAATATAAGTCAGCATCAAAATCTCAAGTAGACAACATCTTCCATTCTGAAAGAGAAAAACAGCCATTTTTTTATGCCTGTTTACCTGCAGACTCGCTGGAGATTACACCCAAAACTGTTCGCTGGACTGTTTCCCCAAAAACTTTGAAGAAGAGAAACTTCAGAGCTCCCCTTGTGGCAAAGATTTCAGGTTCTTGCAATATATAGAGTTCATCCAGAAAGCTGTTGGGGTCACTCTTAGAGTCCTTCAAACCAGTTCATCAAAAATAATATCACCATATAACTATATTCATCTGACATTGAAAGCTGGTTGTTATTGTGCTACTCTTTGAAAAATAAAATCATATGAAGTCAGATAGTTTCTTCATTAAGTGTTTTCTAAACTGACATATTTTATTTCTGCAGATTTACCCAGTAGTCCGGGGAGGGAAAAGCAGATGGGATGGGAGCAGATGACTTTGGCTTTGGTCCTACCATTCAGAGATCTTGTAGTTTATGATGCCTCCTCATAATCCCAAGGAGAGGACCACAGATGCAGAAGCCCTCTTCCCATCCCCACATCAGTGACTGAAGGGCGAATTGGAGGAAATGTAGCCTATAAATGAGACTGACAGAAAGTGACCAGAAAGTTAGAGGTTATAGAGCCTAGAAGGAGAATTTCAAAGAGCAGTGAGGTTTCAACAGTGTCAAATGTAACAAAACACAGGGGTAAGTACTCATCATGAGAACCCAGACCCTCATGATGGTTTTGTCCTCATCCCTGACCTCAAGTGAAATCCACAGTCGCTCTATTGTCTGTACGATTGCCATCTGCCATCACCTGGGCAACAGGTTGCTTTGGGACCTCACTCCAGAGCATCTGTCACTGCCCAGGCACATCTCCCCGGAGGGGGCTGGAAGCATCCTGCAATGATGCCACATGAAAGGAGACCCCATCCTAGTGCACCTGCACTGCCTGCCCTTCTGCCACCTGCACCTGCACTTCACTGCCCTGGGCATCAAGGCCTCTGCTTGAGGAAGCTGTGAACCTGGGGTGACATCTGTAACACTCCCAGCAGTGTACCCTCACCTTTGCTGATGACCCTTTTGCTGCCCACAGTCAGGCGAACAACACAGAATTGTGAGATTGGAGGGTGGGGAGGGTGCAGGTGGCAGCATTTTTAGAACTAAGAATTTTTGTGTAAGATGTATTTGGGGGGAAGCCGGGATGGCTCAGCGGGTTAAGTGCTCAACTTGCAGCCCCGGGGACCGAGGGTCAAATCCCGGCCCCAGCCCTTGTGGACCCATATGCTTAAGTGGAGTGTGCTTCCCATGCGGGAGGCCCCCAGTTTGGTTCTTGTCCCCCAGTTGGGCCCCTGGCTCGAGGGGGCATGTCTCCCATGCAGGAGGCCCCTAGCCCAGTTCCTGCCCTGCACGTCCCTGCCCACCTGTGTGGAATGAAACCATGTTGAAAAATGATGACATACAACTATGGAGACTGCTCTGAGCCCTCCCCCTTCTCTCTGTCTCTCTCTGCCTCTATCAAAAACAATAAAATAAAAAAAATTTTTTTAAATATGTATTTTGTACTGGTTTATCCCTAGTATGCTATAAAACATTGGTCTCATTTGGAAAAAAAATAGTTTGGCTCATACAAATTCTATAATGATTGGTTTATTGTTACAATGACAAGACAAATGTCAGTTTTTTCATATCACCTTGCTTGCATTCATGCTAAAGATAATACTTTATTATAAAGGTTACTTGGTCTTTTAAAAACACATATTTATTATGCTTGGCATATTTGGGTATGCTTAAAATAAAAATTATAGAACAGTTTGGTTTCTTTACTAAGCAAAGTATCTCATAACACAATTTGCATATAGTTTTTAATTTCAGTAATAGAAACAGTGAAATTATTTTTCTTTCTCAATATTAACATGAGATAAAAATAAGACTTTACCTCCTCAAGATATGTACTACAACCATATAATAGATTCTGTCATCAATATAACGGTCTTAGCATCTTATATGAGTTATGTCCTTTTGGTTTGACAGTCAGATGGAATATTTTCATACTTTTAATTTATAGAGAATTTGTAATATACACACAAAAAAGACAGAATAGTGTGATGGAACTCTATGTACCCCTCACACAGCCTTCAAATTTGAACAACTTCTCTTTCATTAATTTTTTGAAGCAAATCACACATATATCATTTTCTATATAAATATTTTATATATCTCTACAAGAAATATTTAACATAACTATTTTTTTTTTATCTTTTCACATTTTATAGAGAGAAATTATCTTTTTGTCTTCAGTGCATATTTATTTCTATTTTACTCTTGACAGATAGAGAGAGAGACAGAGACAGAGACAGCTAGAGAACCAAACTGTGGGAACTCCCCAGTTCAGCATGTGGGTCCTGCCTGGGCCGGAGCCGGGATTCGATCCTCGGTCCTCGTGGCCTCAAAGCGAGCGCTCAACCCGCTGAGCCGTCCCGGCTTTCCCCTAACATAACTATCTTACATCTAAAAAGTAACAGTAATTTCCGAATGTCAAATATTCAACTTCGTGCAGTGGCAGTGCCAATGAAGTTTATCCGAGGCATGATTATTGCTAATTGAAACCTCAAATATTTAGTCAGATGATTGCCTCTATCTCATGAAAGGCATTTTCTAATAGTTCGAATTGGGATATAAAGTCACACATTGTGCCCGCTCTTTTACGTCTCTTTTAATTCAAAGATTTCCCATTCTATTGTGCTTTTTCTGCATGCAATTTTTCAAATTGAAGAAACCAAGTTCTTTGTAAAGGTTTCCACAACCTGTTTTTTTGCTGCTAGTGTCTCTATTGGGAATTGAAATTAATTACTTAACTTTGGATACCTAATTGTTCCTTTAAAGGTCTTCAAATACAGTACACAGTATGCAGCATTTAAAATAAAATGTATTGTTCCAGCAATTCCCTGTGTCTTCTGGAAATGCAAATTAGAACTGTTACAGCTATAGAGAGCTGTTACATAGTTCTATGTTATATAGAGCTGTTATATAGTCAGAAATGTCAGAGCTGAAATAGCAAAATGTCTTACCATAAGTGGTAGAGAGGGATTGAGTGACTAGTTTTTATGTTGTAAAGAACTAGCACTGAGACATCAAATGTCTATTTGTCAATAGAAAAATATCGTGACATTTTGCATACAAAATTAGATGTGAAAAAGGGCATATTTATTTAGAATGAGAAAAGAAATCAATACAAATTTCATAAAGTTGATTAAACCAAAACCATTATGAGTTTTTTTTAAAGCATTTAATATACTTCTTTTCTACATTTTTTGATTGCACACTAGTTTTTTTTTATATTTTTATTTTATTGTTTTTGACAGAGAGACAGAGAGACATGGGGAGGGCCCAGAGCAGTATCCATAGTTGTAATTTATGTCATCAGTTTTCAACACAGTTTCATTCCACATGGGTGGGCGGGGAGCCACACAGGGCAGGAACCAGGCAGGGGGCCTCCTGCATGTGAGGAACGCCTCTGAGAGCTGGGGGCCAAACTGGGGGGATCTCCCACATGGGAAGTTCACCCCAGGGAGAACCAAACTGGGGCCACACCCCAGTTCAGTATATGGGTTCATTCAGGCCGGGGCCAGGATTTGATTCTTGGACCCCAGGACTGCAAAGTGAGCTCTTAGCCCACTAAGCCATCCTGGCTTCCCCTGCTTCACACTCTTTGATCACCTCTTCATAAAACAACAATTTTATAAAATAATGTTTATACAGAGATCAAAAGTAAACCGACCTTTTAGTAGTTGATCAAATGTTATTATTGACACGTTAGAAAATTCAGGCACTTTTCCTGATTCGGTGGCATTTTACAGACTAACACATCTGGCACCACCAGACTTCATTAGAACAGGACACATTAAATATCGTAAGCAAACTGCATAAAATGTGTTACCCGTATTTTCCGGCGTATAAGACGACCGGGCATATAAGACGACCCCCTAATTTAACAATTAAAACATAGGTTTAGGCCTACATTCGCTGTATAAGACTCCCCCCCACTTCCGAGGCTGTAGTCTTATACAGCGAATATAGGCCTAAACCTATGTTTTAACTGTAAAATTAGGGGGTCGTGTTATACGCCCGGTCATCTTATACGCCGGAAAATACGGTACTTCACATGCAGAGGCCCTTGCTGTGTGTGGTACTCTTATAGGTTTGTACCCCAGAAACAAACTGTAGCAAACTCTGTCATGCAATCCCCATTGAAAAAGTATCATAAATGTATTGAGCATGCTCTACTGTTTTGAGGTTAGTCCTGTTGGAAGAGAATATTTTTTTGACTAGGTGTTGTAGAGAATGATTTATTAGCTTACACACCTGTTGAATGGAAGACTTTTGCACAGACCACTTTCCTATAGCATACCTCCCAAGGCTTGTTTCTCCTCCTGTTCTGGGAACGCTAGGCAGTTTCATGTGACACAGCCCCTGGCCTTGACTCTCACGTCCCAACCTGGGTTGTGCCCCTCACAGTGGGCAGAAGGATTCTGGAACCTATTTCTACACCAGGATAACTAGCATAACTACTGACAAAAGTAAATGTCAATCACATAAATGTAGTATTCACTAAACCCAAACTGCATGCATCCTAACTCAACTTCCCCTGCACCTGATCCCAAAAATGTATGTGGCCTCTATAATCACACCAAATACAAAGTCAAAGGTGATGGGAGGATAGGTCAAAGTGGAAAGATATGACACTTTTAATTAATTGCAATTATTATGTCTCACTTTTACAAATCTTTGGGGCCCTGAAGCTCAAGCTTTGTTAGCTTTTATGGTACATCTGCTTATAAAAATCAGATAACATTATTAATTCCATATTCTAGTAACAAACATTTACTCTCTGTCTACTATGTGTAAGGCTAACAAAAATTAGCAAAGCACAAATCTTGACTTGGAAAACTAACGGTTATAGATCAAGAAGAGACTATCTTTGCAACGCTCTGTAACACACTCAGACACACGCACATAAAAAAAACCTCCAAAATTTATTTATAAAAATGTATATTTTTTTCTTACATGTTTAAACTTCAGTCACCTTCAAAGTACTCTCTGTTTGATGCAATATACCTATTGAGACACAGTTTCCATGCTCAAAACAGTTTTTGAACTTGTTGATTTTGATGCCTTCTAGTGCTTCTGCCATTTTTTGTTTCACATCTTTCACATTGACAAAAGTTGCCCTTTGAGGACTTTTTTCATCCTGGGAAACAAAAAAATAGCTGCTCGTTGGGAAGCCGGGATGGCTCAGTGGGTTAAGTGCTCACTTTGCAGCCCCGGGGACCGAGGATCAAATCCTGGCCCCGGCCCATGTGGACCCATATGCTGAACTGGGAGCTCTCCCAGTTCAGTTCTCTCTGTCTCTGTCTCTGTATCTCTCTTTCTGTCAAAAATAAAATAAAATAAAGTCAAAAAAAAATAACTGCTCAGGGCAAGATTGGATAAATAGGGAGGGTGGGGTATGGGGGTCGTGCCATATTTTGGTCAATAACTGCTGAACACTCAGCATGCTGTGGGCAGGTGTATTGTCATATGGCATGTTGTTTGTGTACATCATCTATCATGCAGTGGGCAAATACATTGAAAGAGTCTCAAAAAAAACTCACTGAAGTCAAATGTAGCCTCTCACAATGCCAGCTGGCACGCTGATGCAGATGGGTCCCTAGAACACTCATCTAATAAGGAAAACATGTACTATCATACAAGGGGTCCACCCCCCCAGAAGACAATTCTGGTTTTTATGGGATCCCCCCTCATATACATAAACACAGCCTGATGGTATCTCATTTCCCCAACACATGTATATCTTTACTGGAGAAAACAAAAACAGTTTGGAGGCCACAGTTATTTGTATTAAACCATGTATCAAGAAATACCCATCTAGAGCAGGGGTGGCCAACAAGTCGATCGGAGGCCAATTTTGGTCGATCGTCGATCGCTCGCAATGTCTGGGGTGGAATTCCGTGTACCATGGACTTTGAAGTGATTGTAGAAGACAAAACTTTCTAGCAATAGTTTAATGTATTCTGGGAATTTGCCAAGGTCATCAATTCCTAGAATTCTGACAGCCTGACACTGTGATCTCCGCCCACCCAGACAGTATATTTTGACTTATGTGTTACACTTGTCACCGGACACAACGCGTGAACGCAACAGTTACGACTCGACTCATCGAAGAACACAGTCAGTTAGCTTGAATATTTGGTAGTGTCATACGGTAGCTTCTTTTCTTTTGTATTAACAGTATTATTATCAATCAATATGATTTATCCTCGGTGACCACGTTGAGTTTCAATTTTTCTTCTGTTTAAAATGTAAGTACCTTTTCTTTGTTTTAAATTAAATTGCTTTTCTTACCTATCTATTTACTTGATAAGTGAGCATTCTTGGCAACAGATCTCTAAACTGCGGTCATTATACTGAGAGAAAAATAAAGGACATTATTACAAATATATTAGGAATAACAATAATTCTATTTAAATTAAGAAGTCAGTATTGTAAACCATAATAAATATATTGTCACTTTAACATACTTCTTGTAAATTTGAAAATATCTATATTAGATTTTAATATACTTGTATTGTTGTCCCCAATCGTAATATGCAGTATTGTTATTATTTCTCTCAATGTAACGGAGATAATTGCCACAGTTCATGAGTTTTTGAATTTTCTAGGAAAATATTTAATTCAATATTTATTCTTTAAATTGTCATATTTCTTTGCATTCTAGTATACCCATGAACATGAGT
>PVKE010026937.1:0-21964 GCA_004027555.1 Craseonycteris thonglongyai
TGCCTTTGACATTTTATTTGCGCCAATTAAAGTAGCTCTTAGCTCTGCTTTTTTCTGGTCAAAATAAAGAAATGCTATAAAAGAAATGTTTTAAAACATATGGGAAGCCAAGATGGTTTAGCAGGTTAAGCGCTCACTTTGCAGCCCCAGGGACCAAGAATCAAATCCTGGCCGGGCCCATGTGGACCCACACACGGAACTGGGATGCACTTTCCATGCGGGAGGCCCGCAGCCTGGTTCCCGCCTTGTGAGGCTTCCGCCCACCTGTGTGGAACAAAACCATGTCAAAAAACTGATGACAGAACTATGGAGACTGCTCTAGGCCCTCCCCCTTCTCTCTGTCTCTCTCGGTCTCTGTCAAAATTAAATAAATATAAATAAATAAATCTTTTTTAAAAGTAGTAGGGTAAGCAACCTATTCAATTTCTAATCAGGATTAACCTTTAGAAACATCTGACCTGGCTTCTGACTGACCAAAATATTACTCCACTGATAATACCTGTAATCCCACCACACTCATTCTTCCCAGGGGCAGGGCAGTTGTGTGTACTAACTGAGCTTCCCTAACCCTCTCAGTCTCTCACCTGCTCCTCTGTTCTCAACATCCAGTCCTCAGTGTCGCCTGCGGACTACTTCATGATCTGGCCCAGGCTATTGCCCCTAGGTCTATAGGATGAAGCCCACTTTCAACTTAAAACACTCCAAATACTTTCTTTTCTCAGGGCCTCTATTAAAGGCGACTAAATGAACAGAATTGGCACATCTCTATCAGCAAGACTATCTTGAAATTATTTGATTTTTGAAATTTCAGAAGTAAAACATAAACATAGTCATGGTAGGACAAATTTTAATCTGATGCAACTTGCTTACTTCTACTTTGTGTTTGAGTCCTGTTTTAATTTTCAACGACAGCAGTATTAATTACATGTGTCTTGAGGAAGGAGAAAGCAAGAATCTTTTTGGTATTTAAGCACGTTTTTTAGATTTCAATCCAGTCCTGCCTTCACAACATGAATGAATACTGTTTCTCTCCTCACCTTTCACACTTGGGTCTCACCTGAATTAACCTAGCTAAGAGCTTTCCCTGCCCCTCCTACTGTACATCACAGCATCTCCTTAAAGTCCCACATCGCTCCTCAATCTCCATTCCATGGCCCAGGTCTGGGCTACGTGATCTTTTAGACAACTGCCAAGACTTTATAAGTGCTCTTACTACTCCTATTTCTAATCCTCTCCATCCATTCACATAGCAGCAGACTGTTGTTAGAATAAGTCATGGTACTCTGCTTAAAATCTTTCAGTGGCTTCCCACTTCACTAGAATAAAATCCAAATGTCTTTTCCTGTCCTGTGAGGTCCCACATGGTCTGGCTTCTGCCCCATGGTCTCCATACCCTCCAACAGCACTGGCCACTGAACTCATTAAGATTCCAGTTTCACCAGGTCAAGATCTTTCACTCCTCAGGGTTTTGCACTTCCTAATTCCTCTGCCTGGAACTTTTTTACTTAGGAAAAAAAAGACAGCTTTCTTCAGGGTTAGATCTCAGCTTAAATATCATCTCTTCAAAGCCTTATCAGATCACAGTTTCTAAATATGGCCCCACTTTTGTCCTTCTCTTTGTTCATGTTTTCTCATGGCACTTGTCACAAGTTATCATCTCTGATTATTTCCAATTAACTAACTAATTGGTCTTTTGGGCTGTCTCTTCTCCCAGAAAGTGAGCTCCATAGTGAAAGCGGCATTTCTGACTCATTTACTTTGCTATTCCCAGTACCTAGCACATTAACTGGTTCATAATAAGCCACTCCATTTACCTGTATTGAATGAGTGGTCTTTATTGCTCACTTTTGTTATATTCATAGAAATATCTATAATTTTAATTATATTTCTGTGTTTTTATTGACTTAATATCTTCTTTGCTAAAGTTCTATGAGAGCAAAGATCAAGTCTATTTTGTTTACTGATGTATTACTGAAATGTTGCATGTAATAAAGCCCTTAACATATATTTATTCAATAATATCAATCACTTAAAAGGAAGATACTTAAAAAGGTAATATTAAAGGGTCTATACAATCTACTGTGTTAAAACAAAGCAAATGAACTCTCCCTTTAATAATCTGAACTTGGGAAAGGTAGGTTTCAATAAGTAATGACTTACTATTTCATTGCTTGCCATAAAAACTAGGATATAATAGCCAGCTTATTGGATAGAGATTTCACTTTCTCTTTTTAAATCAATGATTCCACTTTCTTTTTTTAAATCAATGACCCAAAATTATTATACATTAGCATCAGCCTGAAACAGACTCTTTGTTTATGGGGACAGAATGTACTTAAAAGCATCAATATTTAACAACCCCATCCTTATTATTTGGATATTGGCCTCAGTAAATATTGATAAAAAGTTTCGCTTAAGAGGTTTCTAGAATTGATGTTGGAACATAATCTTGACCTACTCTTCTGATTTGTAGAAAAGTTTTAGTGTCATAGTGTCAAAAGGCTATTGTGATAGATGGCAAAAATGGCCACAATAGCCTATAGCTCCTTCTACCAAGTGGTTGAGTCTATTTTCCTAACCATTGCATCTTTGCTGGCCTTAGGGGGCATTTTGTTCAATAGAATATGGCAAGAGTGATATTGTATCAGCTATGTCAGTCTGAAAGGCCTTATAGCTTCCAGTCTTGCTTTCTTAGTAATCTGCAAATGCCATGTGAACAAGCTTGATTACCGTAGTCTGCTGGAAGATGAGAGAACACAGGGAGAGAGATCCAATTTTATCAGATATTCAAGCTGAAGCCACTATAACCAGCACATGTGTCCAACCCACCAGCTCCCTGCAGATGCACAAAGACAGCCCAGCTGTATTAGTTTGCTAGGGCTGCTGTAACAAAGCATCAGACTGGGTGGCTTCAAAAACAGAAACGTATTTTCTCAAAGTTTTGGAGGCTAGAATTCTGAAATCAGGGTGTTGGCAGGTTGGAGGTCTATGAGGAAAGACTCTGTCCCATGCCTCTTTCCTTGGTTTATGGACAGCTGTCTTCATGTTCACATGGTACTGTCCCTATAGCGTCACATTTTCTTCCCTGTGTAAATGTCTGTGTTCAAATTTCCTCTTCTTCTAAGGACACCAATTGTATTGAATTAAGGGCCCATCTTAATAACCTCATATTACCTTAATTACTTTGGTAAAGACCCTATCTCCAAATATGGTAATATTCAAGGTACTGGGGGTTTGGACTTCAGTATATGAATGGTGGTATGGGGAGGGGGTGTGGCAGGGGACAATTCAGCTCATAACACCAGTCAAGATCAGCAAAGACAAAACTGCCTGAGTCAGCCTAGCCCCAAGTACTGACCTATCAAATAGAAAAATTAATAAATAGCTGTTGTACTAAGTTACTAAGTAATTGAATTACAGTGTGCTTACTACTTAGTTTTAAGACTGTAGACTATTATAGTCCATTTGGGTTGCTAAAACAAAATACCATAGATGGACAACTTAAACAACAAACATTTATTTCTCAAATTTCTGGAGGCTGGGAAGTCCAAGATCAAGGCACTGGTAGTTGCAGTGTATGAAGAGAGCCCACTTTTGGTTCATAAGATAACCATCTTCTCCCTGTGTCCTCACATGGCACAAGGATGAAGGAGCTCTTCAGGGTCTGTTTTATAAGGAAACAAATCCTCTTCACGGGGGCTCCACTCTCTGTTCTAATGGCCTCCCAAAGGTTCCGTCTCCTAATGCCATCAACTGGGATTAGGTTTCATTTTAGGGGGACACAAACATTCATAGCAGAAGACTTCTCAGATATGACTGAATTATAAGAGCTGTGTGGTTACATGGAAAACTTGGGGAGATAAACATTCATTGAAAATATACTTAGTTTCTCTAGCATTCCAAGGATGAGCTAGATATAATTCACCACAACTATTTAACTGTTTTCTTTCAGGTTGTCCTTTGGGAAAGTCCAATAGCAGTGATCAAACCATAACCTCAAACACAGATTTAGTTCTTTCCAATCACTATCTCTGACAAAAGTATGTTCTTCTCCGAGTTTAACATGACCTATTTTCTGAAAAGTCAAATCAAGCATACCTTAGAGCACCCTCACGTAGATAGAGGCTTATTTATTTGTTCGTGTAATGTGGCATCTCTAAATACTAGTATTTTCACCAGAATAAACTGAGTCAGGAAAAGTTAAATTTCATGCATGTCAGTAATGTTTCCCCAACTGAGTAAATATTGAAATGAGCAATTCTACTTTCTGACAGAGAGCATTAAACATTATCAAATGTAACCTAGTGTTCCAAAGGGAATCCTAATGTTTTGGGCACTATCTCGAAACTCTTATAAATCTCCTAGTGAACTGTTGCTTTGAAGGGCAGTTTCTTCACCTAGCAGGAAGGTTTTTTAATGAATTGACCTTTATTTAGAGTTCTATATTTCCCTCTTTCAATTTTTCCTACATATTTAAACACAGCTAGAAGAGTGACCAAGAAGTGTTTTTGAAGTCCTACCTGGTTAAGTAGCCTTATTACTCTCATGTGGGGAAACTGATAATTTATGGTTTTAATTTTAACTGGAATATTTCATTCAAAATCCTGCCATGGATATAACACATCTCGTCACCCAACTTCATTAAGAATTGTATGTGAAAAATGCTAAGTGTTGAGATGCTGTTGCTTTTAAAGGAGCATTGCTCATGCTCTAAAACGCAATTTATACCTAAGTCAATGTTATGTGCAATTTAATTTTTCCTTTGAAAACATTTTTGCAAAAACCTAGCTTCTTTGGGATTCTCCATCAAAAATCATAGACAATTCTACTCTCAAATGTACCACTGTGCTCCCACCACCACAATTTCTCACTGTATTGAGGGCTAGTTACTGTTTTGCTTCAAAGTGTCAACATTTTCCCTTGTGGTTGTCTGGGGAGATGGCTAGGTTTTGCCACTCCTTGGTCTGCACACTGCTTTCATTTGTGCCTTGGCTTTAGTTGGGTGTCTGCCATTTCCTATGTTCCAGGAAGCCTGCTGTTTCTACTTGACTCTAATTCAGTTCATTAGTATTCAAAGTTTATCTGGTTTATGGACGGAGATTAAATCCTAGATAATTTCAGCCGTGTTTGCAAATTGACTCTACCAGATAAGAGCCTTTACACCAACATTAGCTCTGCCCAGAAATTCTTTCGTGCTTTATCCTTTCATTTTGATAGTCTGTAGCTGGGGAAAAGTTGGGTTGGCATATAAACACCCCTTCTTTGGCTTGAGGCCTCTTTCTGTCTTTCATCTCTGGTAGGTATAATAACCTCCCTACAGCTTTCTTTCTTTTCATTTTCTGTTCTTCTTTTTATCTTTGCATGTTGGAAGGCATGAGTGTTCTCCAGTTTTGTTTTGATTTTCTCCTCAACCTGGAAATGATCTGGTTCCCTTAGGGGTCTCCTACATTATCTAATTTCCTTGACTTTGCCAGAACCAACAAGGAAGTATTTCTTGTTGTAGGCCCTCCTAAGCAGAAAGTCTGAATGCCAAACCATATCAGACAATATTTTTTTCTTCACAATTTTCTAAGTTGAAGAGATAGTGATATTTATATTCTTGAAAAGAAAATGTCATTGGAATCCCCCTTTTCAAGAATTCCAGCAGCATTCCCTATTCAGAAAATACTCCCCACTCAGCAAATTTTCCAGAGATCTAGAGAGAAATGTTTTTTTTGTCCAGGAATATCAGATTGTCTGAAAACAGGAAAACAAATAAAAGATGTATCTAGTAACAGCAGTTAGAATTCTTTATTTACAATCCCCTGATTTGCCATTTGAAAAACAGTCTTCTGAGTCTGTAATCACTACTTCTCAGGACATGGACTCTTGATCTAAACAAATGATTTTGACAATTTTAATGATAAATGTACCTCATGTCAGATAAACTAATCAACCATTAAGGCAGAACAATCTTAAGGTATGTGTTGTGATGGAGCCATGCTTTTGGGCATCAGATACCATGTGTGACTGCCTATATCTCTAGGTACGTGAAGACCACTAAATATCTGAATGTTGTAATAATCTTTTTAGAAATCAAATAGTCTGAGACATTCACATAAATTGGTGTTTTTAGGATTTTTAGAAAGCAGAAAATAGGGATATTGGGATAGCTCAGTGGTTGAGCACTTGCCTCTCAATCGCAAGGTCCAGGGTTTGATTCCCAGTCCTGACCTGTGCAAACCCATATGCTAAGCTGTGGCTCCGCTAGTAACCACCAGGATGGCAGTAAAGCTTCTCACCTCCCACATGGGAGGCCCATGATTTAGTTCTCATTCCACAGGGCCCCACATCCAGCTGTGTGAAATGAAAACATGTCACAACTAATGATCTACTAGTGTGGAGATTGCTCTGGGCCCTCCCCTCTTTCTCTCTCTTTCTTTTTCTCACTTTCTCTCAAAACAATAAAATAAATCTTTTAAAAAAGAACAGAAAATAAAAATGTTTAGATGACTAAAATGTATTCCAATAAAAGCAGAATAGAAACAAATCAATATTTATTAGGCATTTACTCTAAGGGAGACATTTTATAAAATGATCTCTTTATTCCTCAAATAATCCTTTATGTAATTATTATATCCCTTTCTTATAAATAAGAAAACTAAGCCTTAGAGATGGTAAGCTCCCTACTTACGATTACACTCCATCCTGACGAGTATGCTTGTTTGCTGGGGCCAGAATTGTAAAACAGGTCTGTCTCCCTGCTTAATGGTCATGCATATTCCACGCTACTCAAACGGCTTCCCAAGAAGCAAAAAAGACAAGGGAATAAGATTGAATTATTTTAGTCATATTTTCCACATGACTTATTTTTCACATATACCAGGGCTTTAGAAAAATGATGCAGGGGAAGCTGGGATGGCTCAGCAGGTTAAGCGCTCACTTTGCAGCCCCGGAGACCAGGGATCGAATCCCGGCTCTGGCCTATGAGGACCCATATGCTGAACTGGGGTGTCCCCCTAGTTCAGTTCTTGCCGGGGCCTATGCGGGAGGCTCTTGGCCCAGTTCCTGCCCTGCGCAGCCCCACGCCCACCTGTGGAGTGACACTATATGGAAAACTAATGCTGTCAACTATGAAGACTGCTCTGGGCCCTCCCCCTTCTCTCTGCCTCTCTCTATCTGTCTCTCTGTCTGTCAAAAACCAATAAAAATAAATCTTTAAAAAAAAAAAGAAAGAAAAATGATGCATATATTATGTAAGATAGCATCTCGTAAATATGGAGACACTGAATGTGTAATGTTTTCTGCACAAGTAAAAGGTGACTGAAAACATTAAAATTGAACTGTACTACTTAGGACCAAATCATGTGATTCGAGTGCTCTGTGGATAGGCTTTCATTGCACAGACCATCAAAGAGATGTGCAATGGTTAAGACCATGGGCCTCCCTCATCTTCCTCTCACCAGCTGAGAGCTCAGGGCAAGTAACTAGTAGCCTTTTTGTGCCGCACTTTCCTCACGTGTAAAATTAGGAAGGTTTATAACAGCTTACCTTGTTGGCTAAAAGGATTAAATGAGCATTGTATAAACATTGTTTAGAGCTGTGTCTGACCTATAGTAAGCACTTGGAGGAGGCTGTCTGCCTCTTATTATCTTATGCTCTGAATCTCAAAATTTCTATAAATCTCTGGCACAACATGAGTCCTCAGAGCCTAAGGCAATATCATGAGACTGCCTCAGGACTTCCCAAGGTATTTTGTGGAATTCTTGGGAACACAGCCTATACCATCAATAGATAGAAGGGAGCCAGTACAGAAGAGTGGTTAAGATGGCAGGCCATCAAGCCACTTGTTTCTACAGACTGAGATTTGAATCCTGACTCTACCATTTAGAAATATAACCAGAGAAACCCAGCTGAGCATTTTTCCACATCTGTGTAATGGGAGAATAATAACTACCTTACAGTGCCTGAAAGGGTTCATAAAATCACGCTTTCAACAACATCTAGAGGCTCTCAAGAGGTTATTCATATATCCATTCATTGTATCAGTTCAATACTTTTTTTTTTTTAAATCCTTAGCCACTGAGTTTCTATTTATTTATTTATTTATTTATTTTTATTTTTGACAGAGAGAGAGAGAGAGATACAGAGACAGAGAAAGAACTGAACTGGGGGAGCTCCCAGCTCAGCATATGGTTCCGCACGGGCCGGGGCCGGGACTCGATCCCCGGTCCCCAGCGCTGCAAAGTGAGCACTCAACCCACTGAGCCATCCCGGCTTCCCCACCAGTTCAATACTTTTAAGCCCAGAATAGGAATTCCTTTGCTTGGTTGGTGTCTTTTGAACTTACCTACCTAGATCCTATATTGATTATGTCTTAGATTTGTGTAGTGAGTTAGAGTATACTCAGTGCTTCACATCCATCATATCATTATTTTTCAAGTCTACAGAAAGTTCCTTTATTGTATATTTACAAAAGACTCATTGAAAAAAAGGTAAGCTACTTGATTCCTTAAAAGTCATTTTTTTGTGTGTCAGACATAATAAATGCACTACTTTGTTCTCTAACACTCTAACATACTTTATGATACAACTAATCAACCTCCTCCATATGATGAATGTGAAGCAAATCCATATTTATTCTTTTTGAAAAGGAGCTGTTTTAGCAGTTGTACCATAAAGGTAAATGCAAGTAAGATAGTTATGCATTGAAACTAAAGTTCATCATCAGGTACTCGTCAGTCTCATCAGTTTGCTTCTTCACACATTGTTTTCTTAGACCCAATTTCAATTCTCTATTATTCCAATTTACTGTTTGGAGGGATATCATCTCATTTAATCAATAAAATAACCTTGTGAGACAGGTATCACTACCCTTAGATAGCAAAGAAAGAAAAACGGAGAGATTTACCCAATATCACAAAACTGATAAGTCATTGAGCTAAAACTTGAACCAGATCTTTTGAGTAAAGGCTTCTATAGCAATTTCCTATGTCTCCCTACTTTCTTTTGAATGTTCTCAGAAGAATTTTTTAAGGATATGTAGGTCAGGAGTCACTCATGCTTCCAACATATGAGTTATATTAGCCAAAGCGAAACAAAGAAAAGTCTTTCCTGAAAGCAAGTAAATAGTTTCAGAGTAGAGGAAAGCAGAAAGAAACACAAGGATATGCTTCAGCTTTTGCAAATTTTCCTTTGCTGTTCTCAAGTCAGTAACAATCATGTGACACATTAGTTCTCAGAATTCCCACTGAGATTGTGGACCCAAAAAAGATAGGCAGAAAAATAAACTGGGCTGACAATCAAACTTTTTATATTTTATGTTTTTAAAACACAGAAATACAAACATTGAGCAGCCAATTAAAACCCAGTAGAAACATTATTAAGTTTACAAAAAGGACATAGTTGATAGGGACGTGTAGATGATTACTCTGATTTTTTTTAGTGTGCCCTAATCCACTGTCAATAGCTTATTCCAGTGGTATAAGCTGACATTTACTTTCTTGCCTTTTTTTAAACTCCTGGGTTTCGGCTGAAGTTCAGTTTCCAGGAAATCTCTCCCCATTTGGGGTCACTGTGTACCACAGCCTCAAATTCCTCCAGAGGCCCTTGCCCATGTACACAATCATACAACTCATCGTCTGTTCAGGCTGGTTTAGTGGACAGTGCCCATGTGACAAAATTATATCCCTCTGGAAGGAGCTGGAATGAAGGAGAACAGATATTACCCACTCAGGGATGGGGTTCAGTGTAGGAAGCCATGAACACTTGCTGGCCATGAACGTAAGCTTTGCCAGGAGGCTGTGTTTTTTGGATTTTGGCCTCTCGTATGTGTCATGTGCCTTTTAAAGAATACTGAGATGTAGAAAATATAAAACAAAGTCTTTTTATCCAGAAAGGCAGCCTTGCTACTTTTTACATTGAGAAGTTTAAAAAGAGAGGTAGAAGATCAGGATATTATAATCACTACTTACTCCTGGATGGAGAAAAAAATAAGTGTGAGTTACAAGTTAGATATAAATACCTTGACAATCCACAAGGACTGAAGAAATAAAGCTGTGTATCAAGCTATATTGAAGTCACATTTGATTAATGAAATTAATAGGATTAAATTTTTTCCTTCAAATGATGATGCATTTAAATGCCTGGATATTTGCTATCACACATTCCTTCCCCCTCCACTGAAGAGAATACTGTAACTTTGAAAGTCAAGACTTTCTGTTGTTTACTGTACTATTTTGTGAGCTTGTTTATCAGCTACACAGATGCACTGGGAGGCCTGTAGTTGGTTTGGGACTGAGTGAGTGTGTGGTGCAAAAAAAGACTTCACCATGCAATTTAACAGATTCCAAAAACAGAAACAAAAATCCTGAGAGAAGTCATTCATGACAGTGAAAATTATGGTTGGTGAAACTTGGCTGAATTGGCTGAGGAATTCTTCATCTTTCTGAAAAGATTAGCCTCATGGATTGGAGTTAAGATCAGACCTGAAAGAACCTGTTTGAAATCATGTAGTTCTTGCATCTGGCTGGGGACATACTATCCCAAATTACCACATACAAATAGCATTTTTAATCTCTCAACTTTTTATTAAAACAAGGCTTCACATTCTTTATAGCACAATTCTTCATGGGTGCAATGTAATCAATAAGCATTGGAATATAGTCAATAAGCATTTGGAATATTTATTATGGCCTGATTTAAGTGACTATTAGCCATATTATCCATAATCAATTTTTATTTTAATGTTTATTTCTTGAGAAAGATGCTTATGTGTTGAGTTTTCTCTGCTATAGAAATCATAGCATACTTAATATAATTTAATTATTTCTTAAATAATAGTAACCTGGAAGCAGAGTAAGATATTAAATATCTTTTAAAAATAGTTTCTTAATCTGTGATCAATGTGACTGTAGGCCCCAAATATAGAAGTTAAATTAGCGTATTTCTGTATAGGAGTCTTGCCTGCAAACAAAAAGCAAAAAACAAATTGCTTATGACAATTAAGTATGGTATGCCTTCTGGTTGCCATTATGGTTATTAAATATATATTCTGAGTGGTGTTGAAAAAGATGATGACTTGTACTAAGCTAAGGCTATATTTTAAAAGATCTATTTATAAAAATTACTCGGTTACTGTACATAGCACATTATTCATAATAGCTGGAAAGTGGAAGCATCCAAGTATCTATCGGTAGAGGATTAAATAAACAAAATGTGATATACACATACAATGGGATGTTATTCAGCTTATTTACACAATGAAATGTTATCCTGCCCTTAAAAAAAAGGAAATTTTATCACATGCTAAAATATGGATGAATCATGAGGACATTAAGCAAAGTAAAACAAGCCCCAGTCACAAAATGACAAATATGATATGATTCTGCTTATATGAAATATCTAAAGTAGTCAAAATCAAAGAAAGAGAAAGTTGAATGATAATTGCCAGGAGTGGGGGTGGGGTTATGAGAGACTGCTGTTTAATGGATATAAAGTTTCAGTTTTGCCAGATGAAAAAATTACAGAGATTGGCTGTACAGCAATATACTTAACACTATTGAACTGTACATACACTTAAAAACAATCAAAATGATAAATTTTATGCATATTTTACCACAAGTTTAAAAAATAATTTCAAAAATAGTCCATGATTTAAGCTTGTAGTTTTTCATTTTTTTCTCTGATAAATTTATCTGTAGGAAAAAAGGCAGGCTGATGAGAAGATAGAGTTAAGATTTTACTCTACAGGAAGTACGTGGAACAAGAACTTAATATGGTAGCCTTGGTTTCCCTTTTCTAGCAGCTGGTGTTGACAGGGAATACATTCTTTCCACCAGAAACCAAGAAAGAGACTTTTCTAAAACTTTCTTGTTCCCTAAAATATTCTTATTCCATTAATTATCTCCCTTGTTTTTTTTTCTTTCATTTTTCCATCCCCATTGATTCATCCCACAGTCTACCCAACATGTTCAGGACTCCTAGTCTACCCAACATGTTCAGGACTCCTAGTCTACCCAACATGTTCAGGACTCCTGAATCCATTAACCTGATTTGCTTCAGCCTACCTCCTAGCTTTCCATCTATAGATCCAAATGGGGCTTTGTATACAAATTGGTGCTAACTGAAAAGTACCTGATAAGAAAGGATAGGAAACTCAAAATGCTAAGTCTAAACTCTATTGAATCAGAATTCAAGATTCAAACCTAGAGCTGAGAAGAGAGGTATTGGAACTATTGTTGGAAATATGGCTGGAGAGTGGTCAAAAGAAAAGTGAGGCCAGAGATCAAATTAGAGACAAAGTCTTCAGAGCAAAGCACAGACACCTAGCATAAGGCAATATAGATGTACGGTATAGGGGTGATACAGGATGTAAACATGGTTACTGACAAGTTTTTATGTTTCCAAGGTGAGTCTTTAAAATAGTAAGCTTCCATTGAACAATAGCTATGTTTTAGATGCTACAATCAATGAATCAGTGCTTCCAAAGCTTTCCAAAATTTGGTTACAGCCCATACTCCAGCCATCTACCTTCATTATAGCCTCACTAAATTATTTGCTCTTCCACAGTTCCACGATGTTATTAATACCATTCTTAGTTTAGATACAGTATTGTCCAACAGAGCCGTGTTTCTGTAGTGTAGTGGTTATCACGTTCGCCTCACAATATTGTCCAACAGAACTTTCTCTGTTGATGGAAATATTCTATATTCATATGGTCCAGTATTGGAGCCACTAGCCATACGTGACTAGAGACTAATATATTGAACAGCACAGGTTTAGAATGTTCATCTCTCTCTTTCCAAATCTGTTGAAACACTACTCCTTTCCCTTTGATGTCCAACACTGTTCCACACAGTGTCTCAGATCCTTTTCACTGCTTCTGTGCACCTCCCCCTGACCTCTCCAATTTTGCTTTTTATATCCTATATGTATGACTCTTCAGAGGATTGTCCAGAGTCTATTGGAGCCATTGTGCACACAGTGGGAGAAATCAGAGAACCTGGGAGTTAATGTCCTGTCTCACCTCCCCACCCCTATGTCTGGGCAACTCTCAGTGCCTGATTGAGCGATGCAGGAGAATCAAAACCTAGCTCTTTCAAACTGAGGCCAACTTTGAGGTAGAACTCACCCTCCTGAGTCCCCCACTGTACCAAGCTGAAGCTACCATCGCTAGACTTTGCCTGAAATTTCAATCTTGTACTTGGCTTCCTTCCATTCTTTGTCCTACTTTCCCCACTACTTTACTAGTTTCTCCTCAGAGCACTTCCTTGATAAATCACTTGCACATAAATCCACCTACAACAGTATCAGAGTTTGTACCTAGGAAATGTAAAGACAAACTAAAATCTGATTCCACTGTGAAGCTTTTCAAGTCCCCAATCAGAATTAACCTCTAATACCTCTAAACTGCCTTAGCACTTTACTAATATCTCCAGTACAGCACCAAGTAAATGTTAGAAATTATATATTTTGACTAGGTCTACCACTAGAATGTAAGCTATTTGTGGGTAGAAATCATGTCATATTAACCCTTGTATCCTCTTGCTTAATGTCTTATGTGTTATAGGGTCTTTAAAATGTTTGTTGAATTTATTTGAATATTAAGAAAAGCATACAAATTACTTTTCATCATTTTTAATAAACTGCAGTAGACTCTTCACTAACTGAAACTTAAGCCAACAGCAAAATCTCAGGCAAACTGTCTTAAGAGTATTGATTGCTTGAGTTCTGGTTAACAGTCTACTTACATTCATCCAGCATCTACCATGGGCGCCGATTAACTGAAAGTCTACTGTATTTGATGATATAAGGTTATTAACATTATTAAAAGAGAGTTTTCTGCCAGAAGGTATTCATTTACTGTACTATGGATTCTTTCTATATTCAGTGATGATGGTTATCAGTTCTTTAAATTGAAAGAGATTAACATAAAAAATGGCTTGTATACTCATTGACTGGCAATGATAATACATCCTGATTTTTATGACTTCTTCAAATTTTAGAGTCTTTAGAAATTCAACTGTGATCATTTAGATATATCACAGAGCTGAATCAGTGCAGCACACATATAGAAAGAAAAAAGTCACACTTTTTCCATCCTTTGTTGATCACAAGTTAGTAAAACATAAAACATGCACTGTGCTGACTACCTTGTAGCTTTTTTAAAACATACGACTGAAGACACTTAATATTTATCAGATGAATAAATAGGTAATGTTTCACATCAAGGACAAAAATAGGTCATAGAATAGTACACATTTCAAAAATATATATATTCATATATGTACATACAAATTTTTCACAAAGAAAACAAAAATATCAGAATGTTAGAAATGGTGGCTCTGAATAGTGCCATTTTGAATGGATTTTATTTCCTTCCTCGTGCTTTGTTGAATTTTTCACATATTCTACAATGAGTATGTACAGCTTTTGAAATTAAGAGAACAAACATATTTTTTAGATGTCTCTAGCCATATCCACATCTTTTCAGACCTGTCTACTTCAGAAATCAGCAGCAACAATCAAAATCTTAGGTTTGCATGCAGCAAGATAAAAATGAAAACAGATTATTTTGTTCATTAAGAAATTATCTACAATTTAATGAATTGCTGAGTAATTTGGCTTCTAAAATTTGACGCTAAGAGTCAAGCAAACCAAGTAATGACTTGCTATAATAGAGATAATACCCAATACAAACCACAGATTGCAAATTTGACTGCACTCATTGATTCTTTCCTTACATACTCTTATACATGTATGTATTTTCATAAAAAGTCCATGTCCTTATGACAACATGCACTAATTCAACCATTTGAACATTTAGTTAGCAATTCAAATATATCATTGCTGGTTTAGTTAATTATGTTAGATGTTAACAAATTAATTTGGCTATAAGAACTGCAATGGCCATACTATGCCTTATTCCATCATGGAAACATTTTTTAATGGACTAAAATTATTAAATTGGAAATAAATCATTCAGAGAATTCCTATGTTTACTGCTTAGATTCTTTAAGAAAATATCCTAACTTCTTTTGTTTTGAAATTCATTTTTGCCAATAAAATTATTTAAAAAACACAAACAACAACAACAAAAAAACCACCTGACCTCAACATCCTCACTGTATGGAAAAGGAAAATGATCTATGAAGCACAAAGCTTTTAGGTGCGCTTAATATTAGATGCCCATTTAAAAGAAATTTTTTGATAAGTACAAAGCAGTATTTCTTTTAAAAATGTGTTCAACTTTATTTCCACACCTTATACACCTAAGAGCCTTGAGAAATAGAAAGGATAGATACCGCAATCCTTAATTTTCTAGTGTAGAATTGGAAGCCACAACTAAGTCTTACTGAAGCCAAGCTGCATTTTGAGCACAGCTTCCTTGACCTCCTATTGCAAGTACATTCTAACAAGTAAGGGCTTAAACACCTGAGGGCTGGTCTGCACTTTAAAAGCTGAGCAGCAATAATATTCCTCTTCCACCTCAGGAAACTGTTGAGTATCCTGCTCCCTTGAGAACTTCTCCAGAATGCTTGGCAGAAGTTCTCCTCCCCTGAGAGTAGAATGGGGGTCGTGCGTGAAACAGCTCACGCCTCAGCTATGCTGGATCAGCACCATCCACCCATCTGGGTGGTCTTTAGAGGAAGCCCTCAGCAGAGTACTGAGGAAGACCAGAATTGCCATGCCACCCACACCGTTCCTAGGGTCAGAGCACAGCCAGCTACAGCATATTAGCTATCCTAAAATAATAATAACAAATTAATAAAATTGACTCGAGGGAAATCAAATTCCACTTATAGGCCTAGTGGCAGAAACAGCTGTTAAAATTCATTAAATTGGAAGTTCCTGTAGTAGCTTCTTGAGGATGTTTTTCAAAGTCTTTGGGCCACCGCTATATTCAAAATAAAGAAAAGCTAGTTAAATGTTATTCATCAGAAGGTATTTTTGTGGGGAGGACATGGAGCATATTTTGAAATCTTCACAGGATGTAAGACTGTAGTTGGACTGTTTGCAAAGTTTATATTTCAGTAAGCTTCGACAGATGAGTTTCTTGTAGTTTTAAATTTTAAGAACGGGAGATCAATGGCTGCATTAAAAACCCCAAAAGTCTTTCCACTGAGGATTAAAAACCTCCAAAGCTTTCTACTGCATGGTTTTTCCTATCAAAAAAATAAAAACTTCTAGAAGAAGTTTATAGATTTTCACAAGTCTGGCTATACTTTCTTTAATAAAATCCTCAGCTAATGAGAAGAGCAACCCAAAACCTATGCTGCTTAAAAATTTTTTTTTTCTATAAAAGGGTCATTTATCTACCTTTTTCTTTCAAGAATATTTTCATGCTGTTTAAAGGACTTTGGTTATACAGAGAAAGTATTTTAGGACGAGTTCCCATTATGTTAATAGTAAAGCAATGTGTCTGATAAAAAAAAAAGTGAGTTTAGGTGCTCTTTCTGCTTCAAATTCTTCATCTTAAAAAAAAGAAAGCGGGAATTTGAATTAGCAGATCTGAAGATTTCTGCTTTTGAGTTCAAGGGAACTACAATCCCAAGAGTGCTACTCACAACAGTAAATGCAAAGTTAATGCAGTCATTCAGTTATTCAGCAAGAATCTGAGGATTGTTGATACTGCCAAATGCTGTTCATAAGTATATCAGTTAATCGTTTGATTATAAATGATGAAACTCAACTCTGGCTAACTGCAGGTAAAAGGGAAATATTACAAGGTCCAGATGATCTCACATACCCAAAGGGAAAGCTGCAGATGCCCGAAAGAATAAGAACAAAGGCATTTGCGAATCTAAGTGGCAGATCTTCAGGACCCAGCCTGGGACCAACTGACTCCAACCATTTCTCTTCTGCCCTTTCGTCACTATGCTCAAGAGTCAAAACAGGAGGAAAAGAGTCCATTGCTCATGTGATGGATTGACATTCACTATCCATTCTGCCCTCTTCCACAGTCTCTTCATTCATTGTAAAGGCTAGAAAGCAAAAAAACTATATTCCCCAGTCTCCCTTGCAGCCAGTATTCCAGAAGATATATATTGGTGCAATCTCGGCAGACAATGTCACAGCTCTATCGCTAACAATTCTGGCAACGGTTTCTAATTTGCAGGTCACAGCTAAAGTGGCATATTTTTGGGGCTAGTGGTTATGGTGGATGCCAGAAGTTGAAACAATGGCTTCCTATTTCCTCAGCCTCCTGATGGTAGTTGTTCCTTTTGTGTACCAGTCTTCTACTGCCAGTAAATTTTGGAGGCCAGTTCTCTATAATAGATACCCATCTGCTTAAATATCCAGAGAAAGTTCTAATTGGCCATCCATGGTTCATACACCCACCTCACAACTAGAAGAAGTGTGACGTATTGACTGGCATCCCCACCAAGATTACATACACATGAAAGAGGGATAATTCTCTCAAAAGAAAATAAAATGGCCCTGAAAAAAAAAAGTAGGGAAGGGGTGATGGATTGTGAGTGGCAGAAAACAACGAACAACCACCCTGGAAATTAATATATGGTAGTTATTAAATCAAAGTTGTTGTGAGAGTGTATTCCAGGCCCATTATACAAAGTTGTCTGAAGTCCTAAAACGTTACAGCATATTATGAAAGCTTAACTATCCCAAGGGAAGAAGTCAAAGAAGGGGTACATAAAGTGATATCTGATCTAGGTCTTAAGGCTCAAGTAGATGTGAAGGCTTTCTAGGTAGTGAAAAATTAACAACTAAATTTGCTGTGTGTGTGTGTGTGTGTGTGTGTGTGTGTGTGTGTGTGTGGTATCTAAATAAAGATTGAGGATCAATTAATTAGTAAAGGGAAAATTTTCATGTTGAGCTTTTCTCAAATAGGAGTAAATTTCATAATTAGAATGAAACCACAAAAACGCAATGCAAACAATCGAGACACTATAGACACAGGTTAGCTAGCAGAAGATTCCAAGAGCCTAACTTCTATCTTGCTAGGCCCTATCCTGAGGACGCATATAAGTAGGCAGCTGCCTATCTTTGTCCATTTAATTGCCCTATGCTTCCTGAACTCTTTATAGACAGAAATTGGATTTAATTCCTGAACACATACCAAATGCTAAGGTTCATTATCCACAGACTCTCACATCACCCAACTTTTTTTATGGCTTCCCAGCATTCTTCCCTAGGCTTAGTGTGTCCCTCTCTCATGGACTTGGTCACTAGCTCAGGGACTGGGCCCTACAAATATTAGATCTGTGCCTCCAGATACTCCTGCTTCCCCCAATGGAAACTAGACCCCTATTACTTCTTTCCCAACTCCAGCTTAGGTTGTAGGTTTATTTCTCTCCTGATCTGTGACTGCTATTTTTCTCACTCAGCCATTTCACACATTGAGTTAAACTTTTACCTGCACTGGAAATATTGTCACAATGATGCTTTGGCCCAAACATACAGAGTGTGTTTTATGTGCCACCTGGTAGCATCAAGAGCAGTAAGGAAAGGAAAACTAGTATTAATTGAATTTTCAATATGTGTTAGGAGCACTTCTGAGACCTTTCCCATGTGTTACTCATTTAATATAATTTATACAGTGTTTGCACCCCCAAGCCAATTGTCCTTTGGTCTCTGTCAGTGCCTCTCAGGGGCTGGCTAAAGTAACATTCAGTTTAATTAAATACCTTCCTCCCAACAGTGCCATCTCTCCCACTCATCTGCTCTTTAATCCCGGAGACCCTCAAGTTCATTTTACTGGCCCTTGCTTTCGCCACTGCCATCCTCAGTCTATTGCTGTCTTATATCTCTGTTTTCTTACCCTGTTTTTTTCCTGACTCCAATCTTTGTACGGTCAAGCTCTCATCCCACACTCAAATTCAAGCCATTTCTATATGAAATGCATCTATGCTCTCAGATGCTGATACTGAGTTTGCAGAGAGAACAAATCTATGATAAGAATCAAATTTCTACCATTTTATCCACATGTTTTGAATCAGTGACATATGTTACGTGTGATTCTTCCAAAGGATAAAAATGAGTAGATGTTACTTATCACACCATTTCTCAAAGCCTTTCTTTTCTTCTTGACCTTCTATATGTCTCTTTCCAAGTGGCAAGAGGACTACTAAAAGATAAGGTTCTGAAATACAATAGAGTTTTCCTCAAAAGATTAGGGAGTAAAAGATAAAATCATAGATCAAAAAATGAATGAACAGCATACAAGCAGCACTGAGGAGACTTCTGTGAGGTGCTAAAAGAGAGGAAAGTCCCGATACCTCTGTGTATGAATATGAGCTCATTCATGCACATACACACAATTCACCATTTACTTTTCTCTCATAGCATTTAAAAATCTAACGTGTTTCATTGCCTCCATTTTTTTTCACACGCAGAATTCCCAAGTATACACGCTATAAAAAGTAATCTATTTTTTCAACAGATTCCTGGTATTTGGTGCTGGATGAGACTGTTATTTAAAACAATTAGGGCTCTGGCTGAGAAAAAATGTGGTACGTTCCTAAGAAAACTGTGAGAAGAGTCTAAAAACCTCTCCAAGTCTTGAGATGTCAGGACAAGGCATTTTACCCCACTCCCAACTCCACCCTCTTCCCACTTCTCAACAATAGAAGAGGAGAAATGAGAGCTAGAAAGACTTCATCATTTAGAGAAATACAGTGTTATGAAAAGAAACCATTTCCTCCCTTCAGCTCCCCCTACTGGGAAGAGAGGACTTTTCCTCCCTGAATCCAAGGAAGGAAAGCCTGACAAGAATTCCGAAAGTCCTGCATGTCAGAACGTGGTAAGGATTTCGGTATTGTAGCTTTTATGTGTCTTACATATCAGACTATGGAGTAATAAAACATAAATATTTCTCTGGAACTGGTTTCACAGATAAGCCTCAAAATTGATGTGAGTAATGACAAGTGGAACAAATGGGTCATTTTTCATTGTGGAAATTTTGGAAGAACACATATTTAGATACACCTACATTGTTATACTTATTCAGAAGTGTTCTCTCTCATTTATAGTCTCAGCTTACATGGATTGTTGTGTAAGTGAAGTATTAGTTGTAACATTCCCAGCAACTATGAAGACTTTGAAGAGTGGGTTTTCATGATTCATGTATGCCCTCCTGCTTTCATTTGTTGATCACAGGCAGTGATGTGTTGAGAATAGTTTAACAACTGCATATCCTGGGCAGGAGTGGAGAATACATCTGATTTGTAAAGATAAAATCATGCATGACTAGCCACCATGGCAGATTTCAAGCTACCAATGTGACACCATTAAATGTGGACTTGGGAAGAGAGGAGCACAGTCCGCTCTCAGGATCCAGTGGAGCTGTCTTCAGCACATCACTGAACTCATCAATGTGACAGTAAGGTCCATTCAATCTGTACCACTAGTTCACTTAAAATGTTATTGTCCTGTTACCATTTATGTTAAATGCCCTCCCTCAAACAATTCCAAATAGTATAGAAAAGGCAAATACAGGACCCAAGTACAAAAAGAATGGGAATGAAAAGACATATGCTCCTCAATTTGTAATGGGGTTACTTCCTAATAAACCCATCATAAGTGGAAAAGATTGTCAATCAAAAATATATTTAATATACTTAACCTACTCAACATTGTTGCTTAGACTAGCCTACCTTAAATGTGCTCAGAGCACAATATCTCAAAACTGCTGGAAACACAGTATACCATAGAGTGTCAGTTGTTTACACTCATGATCACGTGGCTGACTGGGAGCTCACCGACGCTGTCCAGCATCATGAGAGAGTATCATACTGCATATCATCAGCCCAGGAAAGATCAAAATTCAAAATACAAAGTACAGTCTCTACAGAATGTGCATCACTTTCAAACAACCGTAAAGTAGATAAAATGTAAGTTGGCGATTGTCTGTATAGAAAATGAAATATATCAGCTTTTTTCAGAGAAGCTTTGATAGATAAAGGAGCTAATTGTATTAAATACATAGCATGGTAGATAACAATCTCATTTTTAAGAAGACAAAATAATAGTCCCACTGGTTTGAAATTCTTGCCATACTGGCCACAACTGTTGCATATCTTAAAGCATAGTCCTTTTGGGTAGATTTGATACTGTGCCTTATCAAGTACCTCAACACTAGGCTCCTGTAGAAGTCATTCTTTCTTTGTATTAGAAGTTAGTTCATCAGCCACTCTTCCTACAAAGGTGAAATGGCCTGTGTCATAAAGTTGATACAGCTCATTTTCTTAAAAAGGGGTTGTATAGTGCTAGAAGTACTAGCCAGAGCAACCAGACAAGAGAAAAGAATAAAAGGTATTAGAATCGGGAGAGAAGAAGTTAAGCTGTCACTCTTTGCAGATGACATGATCCTGTATACAGAAAACTCTAGAGACTCTATCAGAAATCTATTACAAATAATAGACAAATACAATAGAGTCGCAGGATACAAAATCAATGTCTCAAAATCAACTGCATTTTTGTATGACAACAACGAAACTTCAGAAAGAGATGAGAAGATCCATTCCCTTTGCCATTGCAAACAAAAAAATGAAATACCTAGGAATAAATCTAACAAAGAATGTGAAGAACTTATACACCGAAAACTACAAGACATTCTTAAAAGAAATTAAAGAGGATACAAAGAAATAGAAAGACATTCCATGTTCATGGATTGGAAGAATGAACATAGTTAAAATGACCATATTCCCCAAAGCAATATACAGATTCAATGCCATGCCCATCAAAATCCCACAGTCATTCTTTCAAGAAATAGATAAAATAATCATCAAATTTGTATGGAACCACAAAAGACCACAAATTGCAAAAGCTATCCTAAGAAAAAGGATAAAGCTGGGGGCATCTCACTGCCTGACTTTTATCTGTACTACAAAGCCTCAGTAATCAAAACAGCTTGGTACTGGCAGAAAAACAGACCCACGGACCAATGGAACAGAATTGAAAACCCAGAAATAAACCCACAAATTTATGGACAGATTATTTTTGATAAAGGATCAAAAAATAT
>PVKE010026938.1:0-21945 GCA_004027555.1 Craseonycteris thonglongyai
TTTGAATTTTTTTTGGGGGGGGGTACTTTCTTGCTATCATAGATTCTTCTTTGTTGTTAATGAACATAGCTTTATCCTTTAATTTTATTATATAAAATTACTTTGGTTTGCCTGCTGCTGGCAAAAATCTGACTAAATGCCTCTCACAAACCATCAGAAATGCACAGCTTGTCCTCATATGCATCTGGTGAGAAATTAAGTGCTCAAATTCAGAGAAAAAACATGGTTCTCCTGTGCACAATTGTGCATTCAGAATAATCACAATAAGATACAGAATTAATCACAAGTTAACCTTGTGAAGCATAACTTGCATTATTTCCAGGTTATTATCAGTGTTCTGAGCATAAGAAGTTTTTACCTATGATTCAAGCTAAATTAGTTTTAATAATTTCAGTATAGGTGACTAACAAAATAAAATAATTAGGACAAAATGACTACATAATTACCTGTTTAGCAAAACTACAACTTGATTCAATATTAGATAAAATTATTTATTTATTAGATACATAAGAACTTTTGCTAAATTTTTGATTTAGAAAGTTTAAAAATTATTTTTGTTTTGATTTTTTTTTTTTTTTAGGAAAGGCAATTATCTTAATGTATTAATACTTTTGCTAACTATAAACAGGAAGGGAAAGTAGAGCTTACATGTGGGGAAATTGAAGAAGTACTGAAGAGTTTCTCATATTGCCAACTTCTATTCATCCTTAGAACAGAAAAACACCACTAGCACCAGAAGTAGGCTGACCAAATGTCCCACTTTGAACTGGACAGAAAACAATGATCCTGTCTCATTTCTAGTGATATGCATGGTCAGCCTAGTTTCTTTGGATTAAATTCAAAATCAGTAGGCTAACCATATGTACTGTTGGAAACAGGACAGGACTGTTGTTTTCTGTCCTGTTTAAAATGGGGTGTCTATCTGGTCAGCCTATCCAGAGGCCCATTAGAGTATTTATTTATCAACTGTGTCACGAACTGTATATTAACACCTGGCTCAGTCACTTCACATAGATATTATGCAATCTCAAACGATCTTATGAGATTGGCTTTATTATTATATTAAGTATTCATAATGCCAAAATACATATTAATTTTTCTCCCACCTTTAATTTTAATTATCATTCCATCTTACCATATTGTCTGTGCTGAATTGTGTAGTTTAATTATTTCAGTCTTTAAATTTGATGAGAAAAGTTAGAAAGTAAATATATAACCATTGTGAAGAATTGATACAGAGATGGATTTTTCATATTCTTGTCTTGTGTGGGGAGTGGGGGTCATAGAGTAGTAAAGCATCTGGTTCGGAAAGAAATAGTTTATGAAATGAAGCAAATATGATAAAGGGAAAAATGAGAGAGGAAGAAAAAAGGAGAAGTAACTCATAAATTGGCATGTATTAAAAAAATCTTTCAAACATTTTGCAGATTGTTCTAGAAATCATCATAATTTTAAGAAAATAAGTGAAAGTGCTCACTATCAATTTAACAAAAAAAATGACATTTTGTTTCTGATTTTTGAGAAGTAAAATAGCGGATCTTGGCTGCTGCTTTCAGTGGTGACCATCCTGCATGAATGTCAATAAGGTAGTGCCCCCCAAAGAGCAGAAAGTCAATCATCTCTAGACTCCACCATGCTATGCAAAGCGGAGAGTATGTATAGGGGTCTAAGCAGACTGAAAATAATCAGACAGGGTCATCCTTGCCAACAACAGGCCCAGCCTTGAGGAAATCTGAAAGGGAGTACTACACTATGTTGTCCAAGGCTGGCACCATTCACTAAGTGGCAATAATATGGAATTGGGCACAGCATGTATGAAATACTACAGAGTATGCACACTGGTTATCATCCAGGTGACTCTGATATTGTTAGAAGCATGTTAGAACAGACTCTTTAAAAGTAAATCACGAAAAAAAAAATCTCAATAAAAATGGCCAGAGCTTGGTTTAAAAACTGCAAAAACAAAAACAAACAGAAAACCTGCCTGTTTAATTAGTTTTTTTCTGTTTCTGCTGTAAAATTGGCTTAACAATCTTGAACACCTACTTTGTGCCACTCTTCTATATACTAAAGTTCCAGAAGGAACAAAACTGACAGCATCTCTATTTTTAGGAAGCTTACATCCTATTCAGATAATTAGATAGCAAACCCTCACCTATGATTGTAATTTGATATCAGGCAGTGATATGTACTAAGGAGTGAAAGATGCAAAGTGGCTGCTATTTTAGATGTGAGAACATTTATTTGAGAGGTGAATTTTAGTGAACACCTGAATAAAGGAAAAGTGAATTTCTCAGAGATGCACTGGAGGGTAGTCACAGTGAGGCCTAAGAAGGACGTGAGTATGCTGGCGTGTTGCATTAGTGAGGCATCTAGTGGGGCTGCAGCACTGTGCACCTATGCTGACTGAGAAGTAAATTTGCTGACATTTGAGTGACTTCTACTTCCTGGGCCATATGAGTGATATGGCCGCAAGAATCCAATCTTTGATTCTCTCTGCTCTCCAGGTAGGATTGGATGGCTTTAATTCTGATTGCTTTTAACGTTGTCTATCAGATCACAATGTGAATTTTACATTACATTATATGTGCCTTTGTTTATATTCTGCCATTACTCTGCTGACTTTTTAATAGAATAGTAACAGAAAACACTTAATGCATGTATACTATACACCCGGGACATTTAAATGCTTCATGTGTAGTAACTCATTTAATTATCATACAAACGTTATGAAGAGGTGCTTTTATTTTTTTATTTTGCAGATGGGGAAACTGAGGCACAAGAGAGGTTAAGAAATTTGCTTAAATTAATGTTGCTGCTAATCAGATTTGAATTTGATTTGGAATTTAAATCCATGCAGTTTGTATCTAAAGTATATTCTCTCAATCTCTGCACTTCTTTCTTACATTTGAAACAAAACCTGTGAACTGTGAAGATGCAGATGATAATTTAATAATACTTCAGACACCTTAGATGTGCTGAACAGTTAGAAATTGTTACTTTTCCTCCAGATACTAAAAATTGTTCACTTCAGTCCACATTGTAAAAGTCATTGATATCTCAACAAGAAAAGGGCCAGTGGAATTTTAAAGACTGGAATGCAACTTCTTTTGCTTTTTGTTTACTTTAGCAGAGTGAATGACTTAGGAAGTTTGTAATTTCTTATTTTGTAAGAGTAGTAAAGCAATCTGCCGCATAGCTGGCCAAAAAAACAATTTAATTTGACCATTTTTTACTTCCGAAAGATAAATTTGGAGATTCCTCAAGCTGTTCTAAAAAGTAAGTGAAGTAATTTTTTAGTATGTGGGAGGAAAAACACAAACCACTTAGATCAGAACAACGTTTCTTGAAGTGGGTCTAAGGGACCACCTGGTCAGAGTATTTATCCTGGGTGCCTGTTAAAAGTGCAATTTCTAGCCCACTTTTTTTTTTTAAAGATTCATTGTTTTTTTTTTTTTTGTTTTGTTTTGTTTTTGTTGTTTTTTTTTACAGAGAGAGAGAGAGAGAGAGAGAAGGGGAAGGGCCCAGTACAGTCTTCATAGTTGACAGCATTGGTTTTCCATATAGTTTCACTCCACCCGTGGGCACAAGGCTGCATAGGCAGGAACTGGGCTGGGAGCCTCCCGCATAGGCCCCGGCAAGAACTGAACTGGGGTTACACCCCAGTTCAGCATATGGCTTCGCATGGGCAGGAGCCAGGACTCGATCCTGGGGCTCTGGGGCTGCAAAGCGAGCACTTAACCCGCTGAACCATCCCAGCTTCCCCTCTAGCCCACTTTCGATCTATAACGTAATTGAATGGTGAAATGTATGAATACACATTTTTACACTTAAGTACTCTTGTGTTGTTTCCTTAAGAACTACAACCAGAGATGGGCAATCCATTTTCATGTTTTGGTCACTGAGAGTAGTTTAGGAGATACAAATTATATTTAGTATACGGTAATACACATTTTGTTATTCATGAAATTCCAGTTTACTCCAGAGTCAGTATTAGAAATATGTTGTTCATTAGTTTTAAAATTGTTGAACAGATATGCAAACATAGGGTAATTAGGCAAATATTGTTCATGTTTTAGGCTTTATTTCATCTAATTTAAATTAGTAATAGGAATATTCACTACTAAAAATAAAAAAAAATGATATTTGTCTTATTCTAAATTAGTTTGTTTGTATTTTATTACTCAAATTCCCCTAGTTGGTGATATTTGTGATGCTGAAAACACCTTTATTGGCTTCGAAATAGAATTGAGAGTCATGATGTAAATTTTCTTAACAATGGGTTTCCAACCATGTCATATTACTGGAGGTAGCTGGTATTGGGTATTTTACTATATAATTGTGAAATTTGGTTTGAAGTTCTAGTATAAAGCTTAAAGTACTTACTTATTTCTACAAATTTTAAGAAAGATGTTCTAAAATAGCATTAGTCTTAATATTATCAGTGGCAAACATCATTCATAGCTGATACAAAACATGTAGAATTCTGTCCTGCTGTGGCATTAAAATAGGTTCTTGGATTGTACTATTTAATTAAAATAATGTAACAGTTGTTCCTCCCATCATCTATTCTATTGAATACCAAGATTTGGGACATGCCTTAATACATATTTAGTTATATGTAACTACTATTTATTAAAAGTGATTAAAAAAATGTAACCCTTGAACATTTGGAATAATAGTAATAATAGACTTTTTAATTAGAACAATTTTAATTATAATGAATTAAAATGACAGAAGTATATGACGCACTTGGTCAGACTTGTTATCCTTAGGGTGAGGAAGGCTTTAGTTTGCCAAATGAATCTTCAAATGTTTTCATGACCTGGAAATGTAAAGCAGACATGGTGTTTCTTCTAGTAGGTATGCATATGGTCTAGCTTTTTTTACATCTTGAAGAATGTGAGCACTGAATGCAATGTCAATTGCTAATACATATACAATTTATTACCTTTGCTTAGAAATCTTTTATAATTCAAAGTTATCTTCAGCATCATCCATTCTATCTGAATTAAAAAAAAATTGAGATGCATATGCATATCTCTTATGGACTGAATTGTGTCCCCTCCCCCATGCCAAATTTATATTCTGAAGTTCTAACACCCAATATTTCAAAATGTGACTGTATTTGGAGACAGGGCCTTTAAAGAGGTAATTAAGATAAAACAAGGTCATAAGGTTACTCCATAGTCCAATATAACTGATGTATTTATTTTAAAAAAGGAAGTTTGAACACCGAGAACATACACAGAGGAAAGACCATGTTAGGACAAAGGGAGAGGACAGCCAAAGACAGAGGCATCAGAATCAAATCAACTCCACTTACATCTTAGTTTCAGATTTGTAAACTTCAGAATTGTGAGAAAATAAAATCCTATTGTTTAAACTCTCTAATCTGTGGTATTTGTTATGGGCACTAGCAAACAAATACAATACTCAAATATATTATATAACAAATGGTCACTAAAGCTATGTAAAATACCTATTCTATTGGAGAGGAGCCTTGATAAACATTATTGGAAATCCAATATCTGGAATTAATTAGTTGTTTAAGATGAAATGTATAAATTTAATCTCGTCTCCTTCCCCACCCCACCCCCCTCCTGAGAGGCAGAGAGAAATGGAAATTTCCTTTTCTACATACATCCTCTGAATTTATGAGCCCACATAGAACCTACTCTTTGTTTTTATGTCAGGTTTTGGTAATCTGATTCCCTCTGCTGTGTTTCATTGTATCTATTCTGGCATTTTCTCCATTTTTCAAAGCCTATATACCTCAGCCAGTATTTCAATAAGAAACTATACATTGTTTCATTTCTTGCTCTTTGCACATTACCAGATCCCCTAAAGCCTACAATCCTTTTTTTCATCCCCACATCTGGGGTAGATACATTTTATATGTTGTTTTAAATTTTCAACCCAATCTGCAATCTCTCAGAAGATGCTTTTAGACCCTACTTTATTGAGAATATGAGGCCAGAATAACAAACTCAAATGACTATAAGGAAGGGCCAAGAACATTTCATATGCCAGTGCAGTCCTTGGATGGGGTGAGGAGGTGACACAGAGAGAGTGAGGGAGGCCTAATAAGGACTGAATGTGGCTTACTGCAAATGCGTAGTGGTGCTACTTAACTTCACATTATTTCTGTGATGAAGTATTTGTAGCTCTGAGTTGCCAGTTCTATTTGTTTTTCCTAAGAGGAACAGGTAACACCATAGGAGATGATACTGTAAACCAAATAAAACACATTTACTTTGTGACCAATTTGAACTCTTTAATGTAGGCCAGTAGGCAGGAGCTTCTGAGTGTTTTTCTCATTTACATTCAGAATATGCATATTTTAGGCATCTTTGTGAGTAAAAATGGGGATTGAGACAGATGAGATTAGATGTCAAATGCAATACAGGGTTGATCTCTGGAGGAGAAGGTGAAGGAAGGGTGCATAGGAAAGGTCTTAGATGGAGTGCAGTTCTAAGAAATTTTTAGTGAGTGTGATAGGGAGTTCTTGAGCCAAAATTGTCATTCTGAGAGGTTGTGCATTTCAGAGACAGGTCTATTTTCAGTATGCATTAGACGTTCAATCATTGTCTGGAAATTATGTTTGAAGTGGGGCCTTGGTGTGAATTACGTACTCAGTCAATGATGTTCTCCATAGTCAGAAACTTAGTGTATGAGGGTATTTCCTATTACAAGTCACAATATCATACCACTACATTACAAGTCACAATATCATATCACTACATTACTATGGGTTTTGGTGAATGGTTGTCCTCTGAAGCCTCCCATGGAACATTTATCCTTTAGAGGGTTTTCTTTATTCACATAATCAATTTTTGCACATGAGCTCCCTTCTCTTATCTTCTTTATTACTTCTTCTGCCATTTGCCAGGGAAAGTCAAGCATCTCTACATGGAGAAAGATATATTTTGTCAATGCCTTTCAGAGCTTACCCTCACAGATTTCTGCCCCACATCCTGGATTCTTGTCAGAGTATTAAATCTCATATGTTGAGAAAGCACTCCCCAGTAAAGGAACCCTTGCTTATCCAGTCTTACAGACTAACCCTCATAATCAAACACCTTCAAAATCCAATACCAGGGTGAATTTCCCGACATCTGCTGTCATGCTAATTATTTCTTACAGCTCCACTGGTATGTGTGTGTGTATGTATCTGGAGCTCTGTAGACTGAGAAGTTAGGTCCTGTTTGCTGCTTGACTATGTCTGCTCCTCCACTGCCTCTTTGTGGTCTCCCAAATCTGATTCACACACTTAGTTTTAACTGCCTATTAAGAAAGAATGCTCAGTTTTTTCATTATCTCTGTAGTATGTCATTACAATGTAGCAGGTGCCAGCCAACTCTGTCATCTCTGTAGTCATTTTTTCTTTTATATGTTCCAAATGCATGAGCTATTGCTCCTTCAAGGATATTAGCCTTCAAAAGATGGTTTTTTTTGTTTTTGTTTTTTTCAGTCAATTTACATGACATTTTTAGCAATTGAAATAGTGTGCCAGGAATTTTCCATGCCCCAAATATCATGTCCTCTTTGCCTATTGTGTAAAGAGCAAGCCAAATCCAGAGCCCCAACTTACCATTTATTTTCTTTAGACTGATCCTGTCACAACCTAGTTTGGCTCCTCTTAGAAGCAGAACTAAGACAGAATTAGATATGCAAAAAGCTAATTGAAGAAAGAACCTGTGAGAATAAAATGAGGAGACTTGTCAGACTGCAATGCAAATATCATCTATATACAAAATAGAGGGAAAGGAGGTTAGGTATGAAAGGTCTTAGACTGTGGGGCAGCTTTAATGAAGTTTCCACAAGGCTGATGGGGAGTCAGAGTGACCTGTCAAGCCAAGTGGCCCATCAGAGTTGTTTTACATGTTAGAATAATGATCTACCTTAGTATTCCTGCCTCACACTGTCATTAGCTGAGAGCAGCTTTAGCACAAACATGGTTGTA
Organism: Craseonycteris thonglongyai; assembly: GCA_004027555.1. Classification (NCBI taxonomy): domain Eukaryota; kingdom Metazoa; phylum Chordata; class Mammalia; order Chiroptera; family Craseonycteridae; genus Craseonycteris; species Craseonycteris thonglongyai. The sequence goes on from PVKE010026938.1 coordinate 7,967, forward strand.
AATTCAGAACAGAGTACCTGAGACCATCTGTCAGTTATTCACTTTAAAATTAAAACATCTGAAAGGATCATTTATTACTACTGAGAGCTTTCCTGGGACATTGACATTTTAGTTCTAAAACTAGGAGAATCCTGATCAAACTGGTATGGTTTGTAATCCTAGCTGTGACAGTATCATCACTATCACCATCATCATCGTCATTGAATAAAATCTTAAACTTTTAGCACTAAAAACCACCTTTTCATGACAACAGATAAACTGTGTGTTTTACACAAATAAATGCATCTTTAAATCATGATTTCTGACTGCTCTATCATTCCCTCTTGTTCCCATGGACAACATTGTTCCCTGCACCACATTCTCAGAGTAGCTTACAAGTAGTTTCCCAAATGGATATACTCTTTCTCATTTCTATATTTTCACTATAATTTCTGCATATTTTATTTTAGTTTACTTTCTAGCTTATAGTTGTCAATGTACATTTCTTTTATTACCTTTCTGAATTTCAATTTTGTAGGGAACAGGATTTAAATTTGATTTATATGTATTATCAAATGATTTCCACTATAAAAGTAACATGTACTCAATTAGAGCTTGTTTTCAATTTGTCTGCCACGCTGCATTGGCACTGAATGGTTCCACCATCTATTATTATTAATTGTCCTATGAGCTTTCGTCTATATTGTAATTTTTTAAAAACATTTATTTATTTATTTATTTATTTTATTATTTATTTTTTGACAGAGAGAGAGAGAGAGAGATACAGAGATAGAGACAGAGACAGACAGAGAACCAAACTGGGGGAGCTCCCAGTTCAGCACATGGTTCCGCACGGGCCGGGGCTGGGATTCGATCCCCTGTCCCCAGTGCGGCAAAGTGAGCGCTTAACCCACTGAGCCATCTGGCTTCCCCTATATTGTAATTTTTTAAGGTTAGGCAAATGTACTTCTACAGTCCTGCATACCAAACTTATATCTATGTTTCAGGATGAATTTTTTTTTTTAGATGAAGCCAGATTATCTGATTAAAAATTATCATAGAGAATTTTTAAAAGCAATTACTTCTATATATTTTTCATATTTAAGTGGAAGTTGCCTGTCATAAAATGTTCAGACACTATACATGCTACTCATTAACCTTTGATGAATAAATAACAAGACATGAAATATTTCTATCACTTCAGCAAGTTCTCTCTTGCTCCTACCAGGTAATACCTATCCTCAAACTATCACTGACCTGATTTTTATCATAACTTAGTTGTGCCTATTCTAGAATTTTATATAAATGAAATTACACAATATGTATTATTTTGTTTATGATTTCCTTCACTTCACATAATATTTTCGGGATCCATTATGTTATTACGTCTGTAGTACTGTATTTCTTTTTATTGTAAGTAATGTCCAATTGTATGAATATATTATAGCTTATTTATTCATTCTTTCATTGATGAATGTCACTGTATATTTCTAGTTTGTGATTGTGGTAACTGAAAATTTGAAATTTCTCATACTCAGATTTTGTGGACATAGTTTTCACTATTTAGCATTATGATCTAATCATCAAATTTTATACATTGGGATAAAACAAAAGGAACCTATAGGGTTTATAGGATAAAATTTTCCTTCATATGTTTCTTTAATAAAATATTTTTCATGACATGAAAAATGTCATTGAAATTGAAATTGAAATTTTCATCAAAATTTCATGAAAAACTCATTTTGAAGTCTAAGGGATGACAGCAGGTCTACTTAGTCACTTACTAGAATTCCTGAAGCACTAGAGTTTCTTTTGTAGACTCCTATCTAATTAACTACTAGTCTATTTCTTTTGCTTTTAAGATCTAAGAGGTTGGAGTTTAAGGTAATATAGAAAGAGAAAAGGATACTCACGTATGCACATGCACATATGCACACACATACATAACCGACATATATAGAGAGAACTGTTAAATCTGTACTTTGATAATTGAAAACATTTTAAGTTAGCTACTTCAGAACATGTCTTTGTCCTTGATCTACACTGCTTAAGATGTTCTATCACAGATTTTCTAAAACTATTTCATTTGTATTCTCACTGAATGAAAATCTCTTAAGAAGTGCTTTTTATTTTCATTGCTCTAGGATGCATCACCTTTTTTTAAATATCTGAGCCTACCTTATTTTGTTAATTCAATTTTATTTCTCTTCATTAACCTAGTACTGCAAACTGATAGGAGGATATTTCTTATTTTTCACTTCATCTTTGATTTCTAATATAATACTTTACATGTCATCATCATGAGCATGATCTAATTGAGGTGAAAAGTCATCCCTTTTGACTGAGCTGCTTTAAGACAATTTACTAAGCCTGTTTCTAATTTTGCTGAAAGATACGATTATTTGTAATATGTGCTCTCCCAAATCTAGCTCATATGAATATTTTATTTGCTTCCAGCATTTTTGTTTGTTTATTTTATGTAGTTTCTCAAATGTCTAATTGGAAACTCTGTGGTTAGTTTTGCTGAAATTGTCTAAGTTTCTTAGTTTTCTGCATGGGTAGGATACTAAAAGTGCCATCCAACTAAGTTATATTAAAGATTACAGCTCTATGGTATATTTTATTATCATAAAAGCTCCCGAATCTGATTAGGAATGATCATTAAAATGAAGACTTTTTTTTTTTCATTTTGCAGAGAATTCTTTAAACTTTTACCATGAAAACTTTCAAGCATATATTTAAAAAGTAGAGATAAAAGTATAATGAATCCTATGACTGTCACCCATCTCATGATCAATATATTTTTTATCAAATTCAAGTAAATCCAAGGCACTGTATAATTTTATTATTGAATTGTGTTAAACAAGATGATATAAATACTGTAAAATCCTTTTGTGTCTAGCTTGCCAAAAATTGTTATAATTTTAAATAGTCAAAATTTCAAAGAATGCTTTGACTGAAATGTAAACTTTATGGAATCATAGTATAAAATCATTTAACTTATAGTTGCTATATAATTAAATTTATTTTAAAATGGTACTTACTATAATTATATCCTGACACTGATTTTAATATTTTGCCATATACCATGTGGTCCTAAAGTAGGTATACAGTTGAATCAATGAAATTCATCACAACAGATTATATAGATAGACATACACACTGATAAACAAGAAAATAAAAACTGTGTTGTATAACTACTTTTAGGCTACCCTATATGCTTTCATAAATAAGGCATTCAATGAATATTTATTCTTTAGCTGATTCAATAAACAGCTAAAATATTCCTCTTATGAAATTATTTATTTCTTAGCAATTAATTTTTTTATTTTTTTTATTTTTATTTTTTTGACAGAGAGAGAGAGAGACAGAGACAGAGAGAGAACTGAATTGGGGGAACTCCCCAGTTCAGCATATGGGTCCGCACGGGCTGGGGCTGGGGCCGGGATTCGATCCTCGGTCCCGGCGCTAAAAAATGAGCACTTTGGGGAAGCCGGGATGGCCCAGTGGGTAGCGCTCACTTTGTGCGCCGGGGACTGGGGATCGAATCCCAGCCCCCGCCTGTGCAGAACCATATGCTGAGCTGGGAGCTCGCCCAGTTCAGTTCTCTCTCTGTCTCTGTCTCTGTATCTCTCTCTGTCAAAAATAAAAATAAATAAATAAATAAATAAATAAATAAATAAACAAACAAACAAATAAATAAAAATATTTAAAAAAAAATGAGCGCCTAACCCACTGAGCCATCCCGGCTTCTCATCAGCAATTAATTTTTATCTTACTCTTCTTTGTTCTAGATAATACTCTGCTTTTAATTCTTTTATCCATTACTTGATACTATTTGTATCATTGTTAATTGAATATCAAAATTTATTTCAAGTATCATTCATGGAAAGCTGGAGATAGACATTGTGAATCCAAGATGAATGAAAATCAGTTTTAATTGACTGGAAAGGAAGATGCACAAAAGGTCATTTATGCAATACTCGGCATTAAGTATAAGTATAGAGATAAGTACAAGTTATTATGAGAGCAACAAGGGTAATGACCTACATTAGGATAGTTAAGAGGCTTCCTGTAAGAGGAATACATGATTCTTAATATCTGAGTCAGACTTTCCCAGGTAAAGCGGTTGGAAAAAATGACATGAGAAAAGGCATAGAGATGAGAAAGGATATGATAGGTATGTACCGGGAATGAAGGTAACTGCAAACAAAGTGGTACTGCCAGAGTCATACCAAAGTCAGGAAGGTATGCAAAAACAAAGAAGTACCTGTGGGAGGATGCCGTCATAGCTCAGTGGTTGAGCGTTTGCCTAGCAAACACGAGTTGCAGCTCAGCCCCAGCCCCAGCCCATGAAAACACCATATGCTGAACTACAGTGCAGCTGGTAACAGCTGAGATGGGTCAGTGGCAAAGGTTCACGCCTCCCATGTAGAATTCTCCCTGTTAGGTTCCTGCCAAACACAACCCCACATCCACCGGTCTGGAATGCCGTTATGTCCTAACTAATGCTGTACAACTATGGGGACTGCTCTGGGCCCTACCCCCTTCTCCCTTTCTCACCTTATCTCAAACAATAAAATAAATCTACAAAAAAAAAGGAAGTATCTGTGCTCTGAATCTATTCCAAATGTAGAGCAGGGTGCATACCCTAAAACTGAAGAAGATAGATATACAGAAGAAAATATTAAAAATATTTATATTTAATTTTCTTATGCCTTTAAAATTTATATTTTTGTTCATATTTCTCATATATGGGTACATGTATAATGGATGTAAGTGTGTGTGTGTGTGTGTATTTGGGGTAAATACTCAAACTATTCAATTCATCAGAACAGTTTGGAGGACACTATTCTCAATCCTAGATGGCCTTGAATGGCTTACTAAAGGATCTGAACTTTATTCTAGGGTCATGAGAAACCAAAGGACCTGAACATAGTGAACAAGAAGATCTGACTTGCATTTTAGCTAAGTTACCCTGATAGTTGTGAGAATGGGTTTTAGGAGAATAAAATTTTTAGGAAAGGAGACCATTTGGGAAGCTGTTGCAATCATTCAGAAGAGAGTTAAGAACTGTTTTAATCTGTGTATACCACTACAGTTTCATTGCAAAGAAAACAAAGTTAAAACATGCAGGACTTGGTTATTGATTGGGTGTAGTGGTTAGGTAAATAGATGCAGAACAAGAACGATCGACAGATCTTTAGTTTGAGCAGTGAGACGTATGTTCCTTCACTATCTGAGAGTACAGATAAAAGCAGTTTTAGAAGTTTGATGTGATTCTCTTCTGATATGTTGAATGCCATTTTATTTTTTTCTGGTCAGATGTGTGATAGAATGATCTGTTACTTTATCTCTTCCCTTGCCTCGAAAAGAGAAATCCAGTTGCTGTATTTTCATCTTAGATTCCATCTAGCGCAAAACGCAGGAATTCACATGCAAGTGACGTAATAAGGAATGCTCCCAGGGAAGTTGGGGCAGCAGGCAGGGCCAGCTTCCTATGTGTGTGGTGTGACCTTTGAAGTCAAGTGTGTATTGTGCTTGGTGTAATGCCTGCTTTCATGAGATTTTTTTCTTTTTCCCTGCTAAGAAAGTTGAAAACATTATTACCTGATTGCCACTTTTTCTACCTTCTTTTTTTTTTTTTTGCAAATGCTTATTTATGGTTGAGTCAAATCTAATTCCATTAGCATCTGTGATAACATCCCCATTCTAAGTAAACCATTATGACTTTTTTTTTTTAACCCATCCTTCACATCCTCCCCTGTGTTAATCACCTACTTATTCTCTGTATCTATAGGTCTGTTTCTGTTTTGTTTTACTTATTCTTTTTTTTTTTTAAGATTTTATGTACAAGGTAAATCGTATGGTATCTGTCTTTCTTTGTTTGACATATTTTATTTGACATAATACTATTAAATACTTCCTAGGTCCATCCATGTTGTTGCAAATGGCAAGATTTCCTTCTTTTTTTATTGCAGAGTAATACTTCATTGTATGTATATATACCATGTTTTCTTTACTCATTCATCTACTCATGGACACCTAGATTGCTTCCGTATCTAGGATATTGTATGTAATGCTACAATGAACGTAGGAACGCATATATCTTTTCAAATAATGTTTTTGTTTTTTTCGATAGATACCCAGAAGCGGTATTGCTGGGTCACATGGCTGGTCTATTTTTAATTTTTGAGGAATCTCTATGCTGTTTTTCATGGAGGCTGCACTAATTTACAATCTTACCAACCGTGCACAAAGGTTCCCTTTTCTCCACATCTTTACCAACACTTGTTACTTGTTGATTTTTTGATAATAGCCATTCTGACTGGTGTAAGGTGATATGTTATTATAGTTTTGATTTGCATTTCTTTGATGATTAGTAGTATTGAGAATTTTTTCTCATATCTGTTAGCCATATGTATGTCTCCTTTATAGAAATGTCTATTTAGGTCCTGTGCCTATTTTTAAATAAGAGTTTTTATTATTTTATTTTATATTATTTTATTTTATTTATTTTATTTTTAGAGTTATATTTATTTTGTTTTATTTTATTTTATTTTTTTGACAAAGAGAAGGGAAAGGGCCCAGAGCAGTCTCCATAGTTTTACACCATCAGCCTTTGACATAGTTTCACTCCATAGGTGGGCGCGGGGCTGCATAGTAATCAGGCCGGGGGCCTACAGTGTGGGCCCCAGCTAGAACTGAACTGGGGGTACACCCCAGTTCAGCATATAGGTCCACACAGGGCAAGGCCAGAATTCTATCCTTGGACTTTGAGGCTGCAAAGCAAGCACTCAAACTGCTGAACCATCCCAGCATTCCCTATTTTATTTTTTTGTTGTTAACTTTTGTGAGTTCCTTATATATTTTGGATATTAACCCTTTCTTGGACATTTCATGGACTCATATCTTCTCTCGTTCTTTAGATTGTCTTTTCACTTTGTCGGTGATTTATTTTGCTGCACAGAAACCTTTTATTTGACATAGACCTATATGTTTGTTTTATAATTTTTGTTTTTGCTCTTGCTGGAGGAGTTATTATTGCTAAGGCCTACATCAAAAAGTTATTGCCTATGTTTTCTTCTAGTACTTTTATGGTTTAAGGCCTTACATTTAACTCTTAATTAATTTTGAGTTTATTTTCGAATATAGTATAAGAATGTGGTACGATATATATATATATATATATATATATATATATATATATTTATATTTATCTGTCCAATTTTTCAAACAACACTAGAGACTTTCTTTATCTTATTGTATATTGCTGATTCCTTTGTTGTAAATTAGTTGATTATATAAGTAAGGATTTATTTCTGGGCTCTATGTTCTATTCCATTGATCTGCACATATGTTTTTTGCGCTAGTACCATACTGTTTTTACTGTTGTAGCTTGGTAGTATAATTTGAAATTGGATACCTCACACATTATCTTTCTCAAGGGTTTTTGGGTATCGGATGTCTTTTGTGGTTCTATATAAATTTAAGATGAGTTGTTCTAATTCTAAGATAAATGCCATGGCATTTTAATAGGGATTACATTAAATCTGCATATTGCTTTAGGTAGTAGGGCATTTTAACAATATTAATCCTTCTAATCCATTAGTATGATATATTCTTCCATTTATTTCATCCTCTTCAATTTCTTTCTTGAATACTTATAATTTTCACCTAATTTAAATTTATTCCTAAGTATCTAACATTATTTGATGTGATTATAAATCAGATTTTCTTAATTTTTCCTTCTGCTCATTTGTTACTGGTGTGTAGAAAGAAAGCATTTTCTTTTATTGATTTTGTTTCCTGCAATTCTACTGAATTTACTTGTTAGTTCTCATACATATGTGTGGAGTCTTTAGCATTTTCTAATATAGTATCATGTCATCTGCTAATAGGGCAAGTGGTACATCTTTCTTTCTAATTTGGATGCCTTTCCTTTGTTTTCCTTCTCGGATTGATGTGGCTAGGACTTCCAATAATGTGTTGAATAAGAGTGATGATAGTCCTTTTCTAGTTCCTGACCTTAGTGGAAAGGCTTTCAGCTTTTTACCATTGAGCACTAATTAGCTGTGGATTTGTCGTATATTGGCTTTGTTATGTTGAGGTATGTTCTTTCTATACCCACCTTGTTGAGAGTTTTGTATCATGAAAAGAAGTTGAACTTTGTCAAATCTTTTTTACATGTATTGAAATAATCGTATGATTTTAATCTTTCATTTTTTAAAAATGTGGTTTGTCTCATTGCTTGATTTATAATTCTTTTTTTTTTTAAATATTTATTTATTTAGACAGAGAGAGAGAGAGAGAGAGAGATACAGAGACAGAGAGAGAACTGAACTGGGGCAGCTCCCAGTTCAGCACATAGTTCCGCACGGGCCGGGGCCGGGATTCGATCCTCGGTCCCCGGTGCTGCAAAGTGAGCGCTCAACCCACTGAGCCATCCCGGCTTCCCGATTTATAATTCTTGAACTATCCTTGAATCCCTGTGATAAATCCCACTTGGTAATGGTGTGTATAATCCTTTTAGCATACTGTTGAATTTAGTATACTACTATTTTGTTGAAAATTTTGCATCTATATTCATTGAGGATGTTGGTCTGTAATTTAACTTTTTTCTGATGCCTTTGGTTTTTTAATATCTGGGTAGTGCTTGCTTCATAGAATGAGTTTGAAAGTATTCCTTTCTCCTTGAATTTTCTAGACTTTTATTTGTTAGGATATTTTTGATAACTGCTTTAATTTCATTGCTAATAATCAGTTTATTTAGATTTTCTGTTTCTTCTTGGATTAGTATTGAAACTTTATATGCTTTTAGAAACTTATGCACATCTAGATTGTCAAATTTGTTTTTATAATTTTTTTGTAGTATTCTTTAATGATTTTAAAAATTTTTGTTGTGTTAGTTGTAACTTCTTTTTTATTTATGATTTTATTTATTTGGGTGCTCTCTCTCAATTAGTTTTGCTAAAGGTTTGTAAATTTCAACTTTTTTTAAGAACCAGCTCTTAGTTTCATTGATTTTTTTTTAATGTATTTTCTCTCTGATTTTAATTATTATTTTTTCCTTATGTTTCTTTGGGTTTTGTTTGGTCTTTTATTTTAGTTCCTTTAGGTACAATGTCGGATTGTTTATTTGGGTTTTTCTGTTTTTTTGTTTTTTTTCCCCTGGAGCCTATAAAGCTCTGCACCTCCCTCTATAAATTGCTTTAGTTATAGCCTACAAAGTTTGAAAAGTTGTGTTTTCACTTTCAGTTGTATTAAGGTAGTTTTTTATTTTCTGTTTGATTTCTTCTTTTATTCATTGGTTGTTTCATAATATTCTATTTAGTCTCCACATACATATGAGGACTATCCAGAAAAATTTAACTATTGTTAATGTAACAAGAATAGTTACATGGCTGGATACTTTCTGTAATATACATATATATATATATATATATACACACACACACACACACACATACATACATATTTTTAAATGTATTGAAACTTGTTTTGTGGCATAATATGAGATCTATTATAGTGATTGTTATATGTACACTTGAAAAAATGTGTATTCTACCATTTTGGAAGAAATTATTGAAAATTTTTTGTTACATTTACCTGGTCTAATATGACATTGAATGCCATTATATTCATACCAATTTTCTGTCTAGATGACCTAATCCATTGATATTAGTGGGATATTATAGTCCCCTACTATTGTATTACTATAAATTTCTCCCTCTATTTCTATGAATATTTACTTTATAGAGTTGCATGCTTCTATCTAGTGTATATGGATATTTATGACATGTTGAATTTGAGCTTTTTGATCATTTATTCAGTGAGCTTTTGTATCTGTACAGTCCATACTATTCCACTGGCTTCTGAGGAGCTAACTAGGAAGAGAATATGGGACCTCTCTGTAATGTAGGTTGAGAAAAACTAAAACTTGCTATAAAAGATAGGTAATGTATATGACTACCAAGTACTTAGAAGAACATGCGTGATAGATTCTCTGGGAAGATTGCAGGAGGCTTCTTGGTCATTTTTGTATCCCCTACAATACCTATGACCCGCAATAAAAAAAATACTAGTTTACATTGTTTTTTTATTTTTTGCAATAATTTGTTCACAAAAATGACCATTATATATTTTTTTTCGGAAAAAGCCAAACAGAGAACAATTATTTACTATGATCATGTTATCTATGATTCAGTCATAGTACAGTCAAACTAAAAAAATAATCATAGGGGAAGCCGGGATGGCTCAGCGGGTTAAGCGCTCACTTTGCAGCGCCAGAGACCGAGGATCGAGTCCCGGCCCCGACCCGTGCAGACCCATATGCTGAACTGGGGAGTTCCTCCAGTTTAGTTCTCTCTCTGTCTCTGTATCTCTCTCTGTCAAAAACAATAAAAAAATAAATAAATAAATACTCATAGCATAAGATTTGTATGAATCTAATTGTCACCATTGAATTAAATGATATGCATAGACATTTAAGAGACCGTTGAGGACATACATTTTACTGAAATGTTAATAATATTAATAATAAGTTTTTTTATGTTCTGAAATAAAAAAAATAATTGGGGGTCTGCCCTTATATACAATAAAAACTGACAATTTCAATTACTCTTTGGAGCAGATTTCCTGTTTAATTTATAATATTAAGCTTAATTTTACCTTTCTGAAAATATGGGATTTCCTTGTGCATCCAAATCAACGTTATTTTTTAATATAGGGAAGCCAGGATGGCTCAATGGGTTAAGTGCTAACTTTGCAGCCCTGGAGACTAAGGATCGAATCTCAGTCCCGGCCTATGAGGACCCATATGCTGAATTGGGGTGTGATTCATATCTGGGAGGTCATCAGTTCAGTTCTTACCATCCAATTTGGCCCCTGATTTGAGGGGCCGTGCCTCCCATGTGGGAAGCCCCAAGCCCAGTTCCTGCCCTGCGCAGTGCTTGCCTGCCTGTGTGGAATGAAACCGTGTAGAAAACTGATGACATACAACTATGGAGACTGCTCTGGACCCTCCCCCTTCTCTCTGTCTCTCTCTGTCTCTGTGTCTCTGTCTCTGTCAAAAAAAGTGAAAATAATTCTTAGAAAAATAATATAAAACTTAGACAGTAATTTAGGAAATATATAAAAATGTCTGATTGTTTATTTTTAAGATATTTTCTATATGTTATTTCTTTGGATGAGATTATTTAAAAATAGATTTTTCTCCTTTTGCAAAGAAAATACTAAAATATTTTCTCTTAGTTTTATTTTTTGATATAAAAGCATTTTTTAAATTTATTATTAATACTCAGGACATTAGGAATTACCAGAATTTTTTCAGTAGCATTTGGAAAACTTGTTTTGGTAAAAAAATACACTGTTACCGGTAGGTGTATGTTTGGTAAAAAAAATTACTGTTAGTTAGGAGTATGCATCCAATTCAGAATGCATAATAATGTTTATCCTGAATCCTCTCTAGCATACACAGAGCTGGTGCTCTGATAAGATATAGAATTAGAATCTACAAAACACATGTTTGTCTCGAACACTTCATAGTACACAATAAAAACTAAGGTAACAACTTCAAACAGTCTAAGCTATTCGCTCAGTCTGCTCCCAATTAGATTTGCAATCCTGACGATCAATTTCATGGTTGTATTCTTTAGTGTTTGTCTTTCTGATTTCAAAATGGTTCAAAAGAATGTTTCTTGACATTTCTAAAACATCTCCGGCATATATGTTGAATGATTTAAGCAACTAATACTGGTAAGATACTGAAGCCTCTGATGTTCCTGTGTCTGTTTTCAAAGGATTAAAGACCTTGATTTGGACTCACCATAAATTCATGCGTGTATCTAAAATTCTCTTCCCTGCTATGTTTATCAGCTCTTCTCTTTTGCTCCTTATTTTAAAATTAAAGAAGTATCAGGACTGCATGGTTACTAGAAAGACGGTCACTCCAGTAAACAAAGTTTTTATGAGGGATCTTTATAATCCCTACTCCCATTCAATGTGGACATTTAACTCATGAAGATGCACAAAAAGAAAAGATGTCAAATTACTTTAAACTTATCCAGAGGAGGATGTTATACAAACATGAAATTGACAATTTTTTAAATTTCCTTTACTGTAAGTACATTTGACAATTTAGCAGAAAGAAAAGCCAAATTTAAGATTGTTCTCATTTGAAAATTGTTTTATATTCTCTGCTAATGATAAATAAGAAACTCACAATAATGTACTTCTAATAGCACTTTCATCAACAGATCTCTGAGGAGTGTATTTTAAAAGAGAGTTAAAATAATGATTATGTTTGCAAAGTTCTGGAAAATTCATATACTTTCCAAACTTTGAATTGTGGTCCTTATTTTCTTTTTCTTTACTTAGAGACAGGTATATGTAGTAGTGTTGTAATAATGAAACACATGTGAAATCTACTGTAAAGTTGCACGATGTAGAAAACTATTGCTACATCTTCTACTACATAAATATGTCACTCCCCAGGTTAGTAATGTTGTCATTATTTTTAAGTTTAAATTATTCCATCATATCTAAGACCTATTCAACTCCAGATCCTCAAAAAAAATTTTTCCCACAATTCTTCATGCCCCTTTTCCTCATGCTGACAATCTGGTTTGTATGTGGCTTTCAGCTTATCAAATGTAGTGCTGTTCATTTCCATAATGTGCCTTCAACGCACTGTAGATTAATGCCATAATCTTCAGATTCCTATGTTCTATTGAAAACCCAGAAAGACTGGGAAACATGATGGGAAAGATGACATTAGAGATTTCCTCTATCAAACTCATGATTCATTAATTATTCCAATAATAGAGTGCCCTTTCTGCCATCTGAAAAATGGGGACTAGATAGACATTTGGCAATTTATTTAAATGAAGTTTCTTGAATTTTAACAAATTATGAAGATTCTATCATATCCAGTATTTCTTCCAGCTACACAATGAATCTGACCTTTTTGACTACATGTTTTGGGCCAAAATTTCATTAACCTCCTAATAACTGGTTCTGTGAGTAAGGGATCTTTCTCTAGAAAATGAGCTATGCAATATGTCAACTGGGCATAAAAACGTGGTAAGTGCCTGACAAGAGTGTAAAGGGATTAACACACACCAGAAACTGTTCTACTTTAGGAGGTTTAAAACAAGCATTGATAATACTTTCTAATTATTCTAGCAGTTCAGCTACACCATTGATGTTGTCTGTTTCATAAACAAACCTTACAAGTATATTGTTAATCTGTTTTTGAATAAATAACCAAAAGCAAGAAGCTTGCCATAAGTTATGTGTAAAACTGTTTTTAGTAATCATGTTCCTAAAAGTTTTTGCTCTCAAACAACTCCAAAAGCTGCAATACAAATTTGTGATCTATATAGTTTTTGGCAATGCTGGGTTGGATTCCTGGCTTTCCAAAATCTTATGAAAAATGTATACACAAGCTGTAAGTGTAGTCATGGTGGTGCTTCAGAGTTAGATTCATTTTCTTCTGAATCAAAGCCATTGCTGTAACTTGGAAGGAAAGTTCTGAATACTTGAATACTTAACATACCATTCTAAATACTTCAGAGTAAGTTGGCTGTGTCACACATCCCCTGCTTTTTGTAATGGAGTCTTGCCAGCTTGTTAAGAGTGGAGCACCTGTATTCTTTCACTTTTCCATTAGACCGCGTGTCCTTGAAGTGAAAAATGGCACAGCGCTGCTGAAGTTTCTTTAGGAATCAGTTCAGGCAGCTGTGCAGTTGGACAGGCAGCGGCGGAGGTGCGAATTGTGGGGAACTTGGCAACGTCTTGTCACCTGGCATTTCTGATGGACTTATGAGACAGGCCGTGTACTTTATCCATTGAGGTTGGAGGAGTTGGTGTTGAGGACATATCCCTACCTGAAGCTTCTGGGCCTCGCAATACTACCCCGCAGGCGCAACCCAACAGATCAGCACCGACCCTGTTGAGGATCTGCAGGTGACTCCTCACTCCCATTCCTGGGGTGGCGC
>PVKE010026939.1:0-21958 GCA_004027555.1 Craseonycteris thonglongyai
TAGTCATCCAATAATTGCTGCTTTACAATAAGATAAGTTTCCATTTTGTAAACATGAAGTCTGTGCTTAGCCATGAGGCAAATAATCTGTTCTGTATTCAAGTTAATCCTTTTTACCATTAATCCTTTTTACCTTGTAGTCTTGTAGAATGTGCACGTAGCCTTTTTCTATATAATGAGCTGTAAAAATAAACTTGGGGCTGGAGACTTTCTGATAGCCCTCCCAATCCCATTTTCTGTGTTTGGCTTCTTCGTCTCTCTTTCTTTTTAATCCTCATGCCCAGCTCTGGTTACCATTCGACTTTGATGGCGGGCTCCGTCAGTAAACTGGTCCTCGAAGACTTAATCACCACAACATACCTGCTGAACACAAGATGCCTAAGTTTCATACTGACCTTTAGATCCCAATTTCTTTCCAAATTCTCCCCACCAACATTCTCATATTTCTCTAGGTTCTAGGCTACTTAATTATCATAATCAATTTTTTAGGTTCTTCCCCCTCCCCCAACCTCCTTACTGTTACTTTTAAAGTCTGGGGAGTGCAGGAGAATTGCTCTGCATAGGGCAATTCCTTTGAGGAAAGCAGAAGGTGTGCTGTTGGGACAGGATCAGCAGCTTGCCTCAAAGAAGCTGCATCCAACAGGCAATTTGAATGACTTAGCCAAGACACAACAACGTGCACCTTAGAGCAATGATGGCCAAATGTTTTAGCTCATATACTATTCAAAGTACCTGGTTAGCATTATATACCTTGTCATACGTTTGAAATTGACATTTGTAATTTTTTCATTACATGTTTAAGTAGTTGCATTACAAATGTAATTTCTAGTGTGTTATATACATTCTTTTAAACTATTATGGTTATAGCAGTCTATTTTAAGTTAATAACTTAAGTTCAAATTCATACAAAAGCTATACATTTTTATACTCCTCTCCCCACATTTTATGTTTTCACTGTCACAAATTACATCTTTTATATTATGTATCCATTAATAAATTATTGTGGCTATAGTTATTTTTAAAAATACTTTTGAATTTAACCTTTATACTAGAGTTATAAGTGATTTGACCCATCACTATTATAACCTTAGAGTATTCTAAATATAACTATAATATATCTTTACCTTTACCACATAAGTTTTATATCTTCATGTTTTTATGTTACTAATTGGTATCCTTTCTTTGCATCTTAAAGAAATTTCTTTAACATTTCTTATAAGGCTAATCTAGTGGTGCTGATTTTCTTTAGCTTTTGTTTGGAAACTGTTTCTCTCCTTCAATTCTGAATGATTACTTTGCCAGGTAGAGTGTTCTTGGTTGATAGTTGTCCCCTGCATCACCCCCCAGCAGTTTCAATATATCATGCCACTCCCTTCAGGCCTGCAAAGTTCTTGCTGAAAGATCTACTGATAGACTTATGGGTTTCCTTGTTTTACTCTTGCTGCTAAGATTATTTTCTTATTTTCAGTTTTTGACAACTTAATTAAAATGTGTCTTGATGCAGTTCTCTTTACTTTGGTTTTTTTTTTGTACTTTTTTGAGCTTCCTGGACCTGGATATTTCTTAGGTTAGGAAAGTTTTCAGACATTATTTCTTTAAATAAACTTTCTTTCACTTTCTTTCTTCCTCTTCTCCTTTTGGGAGAAGAGAATATTAATCAGGTTGATAAGTCTCCTATGCTATCTTTATAAGTCCCTTAAGCTATCTTCACTGTCTTTCATTCTTTCTCCTTTTTGCATCTTTGACTAGATTAGTTCTACAGCCTTGTTTTTAAATTCATTGATCCTTTCTTCCATTGATTGGGTCTGCTATTGAATTTTTCAGTTCAGTTATTATATTCTTCAACACTATGATATCTGTTTGGTACATTTTTATATATCCTATCTCCTTGCAGAACTTTTACTTTGTTTGTGCATGCTCTTCTGCCCTTAGTGAGCATCTATATAACCATTATTTTGAACTCTCTATCAGGTAAATCACTTATCTTTTTTTTTTTAAGATTCATTACTGGACATGTATTTTATTCTTTTGCTTGTAACATATACCTTTGTTTCTCTATATTTCTTGACTATCTGTATTGTTGTCCATGCATTAGATGTAACAGTCATAGCTCCCAATCTTGACAGACTGGTGTAGGAAATGAACTTTAT
The DNA here is from genome assembly GCA_004027555.1 of Craseonycteris thonglongyai. NCBI lineage: Eukaryota > Metazoa > Chordata > Mammalia > Chiroptera > Craseonycteridae > Craseonycteris > Craseonycteris thonglongyai. The sequence goes on from PVKE010026939.1 coordinate 2,150, forward strand.
TAATTAGTCCAGACTGAGCTCCTGGTTGTCTTTCAAATCTTTGTGATGGGCCAGCCCTCCATCTTTGTTCTTAGTGTCTCTGAGTAGTTGGGAGTATGTCAAGACCCACAATTGTCCCAAAGTGGAGGATTGCAGTCAAAACACCGATGTAGCCTGATTAGGAGGCACAATTTCAGGGAGCATCTGGACAACTGGGTGGTGGGCATTTTGCTTGCTCTCTCTGCACTGCACCTAAGTTTATGTAGCTGCTGGAGGTCCACCTGTTCAAAACTGCTTTGTTTGCTATAATCTTTTGAGACTCATAAATACAAACATTGTTGGCTTATCAAAGCTAGAAGATTTGGAGGCTGTTTTCTTGGAAAGCAGCTCTAAAGTTGGGCTGCTAGGTATGTTTAGAAGTTCCTTCTAGGGAAATAATTTTGGCAACTTAGGTGTTGTTTTTTTTTTATTGTTGTTTGTTTTTTTGTGAGCAGGAGGGAGAAGGTAGGATAAGTATTCACTGGCATTTTGGGGTTTCAGCGAGAATCACAGTCAATACCTAGATGTGTGACCATTAAAAGTTGAACCCTCAAGCAGCAGCTTGTGAAGTATTAATATGTAATCAAATCCCTTCCAATGAAAGACTGGAAGATGGGCATTTTTGCCTCTTTCTTTTGACAGAACCCTGGGGGAGGAGCTAGCTGTGGTGAGTGCTGCAAGCCTGTTAAAAATTGTTTATTTTTTATTTTTTATTTACTTAAGTTCTGTGGAACTCATGAATACAAGACCCTTTGACTATCAGAGCCACACAATCTGGTGTCCTGTTCCTCTAGTGGCAGCTGCAAAAGCTGGGGCATCACAGGTATTCAAAACCCTTCCAGAGAAATGCTTCATTTTCACTTGAATAGTAAAGTAAGAAAGAACCTTCATATATTCCACATTCAAGGTTGAGGAAAGGTATGTCAAATATTATGTACTTATGTTTCAGCAAAAAAATGTCTTTCTCAAAGTAGGAGGCCTGTGAAGGGAAATTGGTGCCCCTTTTTCTTCAGGACTCCTGGTTGCTTTAGCTCTTATTGTCATTAAGCTTAGTATGGTAAAAACCACATTCTTTAAAATTAAGAATGAAGTAAAACTAAAAGACTAAATTTATTCCTGCAGGTAGTATGCACAATTTTTCCAGATTCAAGATATCTTGTTCTCTTTGGACCAGTGCTGAAAAAGTTTGTAGCAATTGTGTATCTGTTGGCCTCACGTATTAACATTACCCATGTGTAGTAATCTTGGTCACCAGCAGAGATCTTAACTGTTAACTTTCCTTTAGTACAATGCACGGCTACTTCAATTGTGTGTTTTATATTTGTTGATGCTTTTGTGAAAATAATTTGCCTTTAGCGCAAAAAGTATGTCATGTTTATTTATTAATAACATCCTCCTTATGCCACTTATGAAGAACTTGGCAGTTGTTCTGCATCTGCTACTACTGTGCTGACTTCAGATACTCCAATAAGCTTCTCCTCTTACTGGGTGGGGTTATAGGCCAAACTGTGTTAAATTTGAATCAAGTTAATTCATTAAATAATCATCCCCTCCTTGGATATCAGGCACTCTGTTAAGCTTAGAAATGAGAAAGAGAAAATTCTTGTGTTAAAAGAGCTGGCTATTGTCAAAGCCAAGGGATTTTTCAGATGTTAAAATACCACTTAAGGCATCACCTTGAGGACAACTACCTCTAAATGCTAATATGAAAGGTGGAATAAGAAGATGCAGACTGATAAGGGTGAGATAAGGTCCAATTTTATTCATTTGCAAATGAATACCTAGTTGAAGAAATCATTCTTTCTTGATTTTACATTCTTTGTACCCTGTTGATGTCATACAAAGAATGACAATTAAGTTTGCAAACTTGCCACTGTGCACTCACGTTGGCAGCACTGTATAAACAGCTCCGTAAGGTTTCATACCTTGGTACGTCAGTGTCTCACAGCTGTTTATGTTGACATGTGGTGGTTTCTTGCTGGGTGGTGTTCATTACTGTTGTGTGTTTTTGTACGCTGTTGTAAGAATGTCAGAGCTTGAATTAGAGCAATGAACAAACATTCAATTTCTTGTTCAACTTGGCAAGAGTGGAAGTGAAATTGGGTACATGTTAGTCCAAGTTGATGGGGACAATGCCATAAAGAAAATGGCAGTGTTCAAATGAATTAAACATTTTTCTGGGGGAGAGAAAGCATCATTGATGAAGAGAGGTTAGGGAAGACAGTAGCGAGCAGAACTGATGAAAACATCGCAAAAATTCACCGAATTGTGAGTCAAAATCATTGGCTGACTGTGAGAAGCATAGTAGACCAAGTAAACATCAACAGAGAAACAGGAAAAATCTTAACGAAAGTTCTTGACATGAGAAAGGTGTGTGCAATAATGGTTCTGAAGGAGTTCACTGATGAACAAAATCAAAGGAGTGTCAAAGTTTGCCAAGACCTTTTGAAAATGCAAGATAATGTGTTGGATCATGCTATCACTAGTGATGAAATATGAGTGTATCAATACAACCTTGCAACAACATGTCAAAGTGCACAATGGAAGTCAGCCAATTCTCTATGACCAAAAACTTTCTGTCAGTCCAAATCAAGAGTCAAAATGATGTCGCTCACCTTTTTTGATATCAGAGGAATTGTTCATTATAAATTTGCACCAACTGGACAAACAATCAACCAAGTTGACTATTTGGATGTACTTAAAAGGCTGTATAAAAAAGTTAGACAAAAACAACCTGAACTTTTCCCCAACAACTCACGAATCTTGCACCACGACAATGCACCAGCTCATGCAGCACAGTCTGTGAGGGAGTTTTTAGCCAGTAAACAAATAATTCTACTCATCTGATCTGGCCCTCAATGACTTTTATTTTACCCAAAGGTAAAGGAAATATTGAAAGGGAGATATTTTGATGATATTCAGTACTTCAAGTGTAATATGAAGACAGCTCTGATAGCCACTCAGGAAAGAGTTTCAAAATTTCTTTGAAGGGTGAACTAGGCACTGGTGTTGGTGCATCGCTTCCTAAGGGGTGTACTTGACAGATGACTGTAGTGATATGCAGCAATGAGGTATGTAGCACTTTTTATAGGATGAATTCATGAACTTAATTGTTAGATGCGTGTACTTGTGAAACCAAAGTGGCTGGTACTTTGTTTTGATTGAGCCCCATGGCAATGCTACAGTCACTTGCTAAGCTGACATAGGGGTGTAGCTGTGTTTAGCTGAATAATGTACAAGTCCTATATATTTCACTCTGGATGACTAGAAGAGATAAAATCAATATGGAATAATCTGAAGTCCAATAAAACATATCTCACTTCCAAGAGGTATATTTTAATTAACAATCTAATTTCTAAGATGTAAATAGGCTGTGTCTTATTTACAGTGTTCATAACCAAGATCAGATAAACCACAAGGATGTATTAATGCCTGTATTGGGCAGGAAGGGGAATCTTGGGCTTGGGACAGTTGGTGAAAGACTGGCTACTGCACCGAATGGCCTTGTGATGTGCCAAGTTCTAGGCTCCTCTAGGAGCAGGCTGAGAGAAATGGAGGTAAGAGGGTGTGGAAATGTACTTCGCCGTCGGCAGTTGAATAGCGATGTGTCACTGAAATTCCCCATCAGCCTGCCTGTGGCTTTCTGGCTGTGGGAGAGGTTGCCAATGCCTAAGGAGAGATGTTAGGACTAGTTTGGAAGAGTGTAAATTAAAAATGACTTATATTTTTGGCCAGCTCAATCTCTTCTAATCCAGCTTCTACAGTTTACTCCAGTTCATCCTAGTATCTCTACTCTTCATCTCAGCTTACCCTCTGGAAGGTGAAGTTAAAAAGGGAAAGAAAATGAAGGATGTGGAAAAGGAGAAAAACATTTTCCTTATTTTCCTGGCAAAAATGTAGATCAGACTTCTAGATCCCTTGTGTATAACTTCTTTTTCTACTTTAGTATGTGCATAAACCAAAGCTTTCAAAACCTATTCTTAGGCATGTTTAAGCCATTTGTAGTGTTTGTCAATTTGGTCTTTTTTGAAGAAATGGCTCCTTCCACTAACTGCTAATGGAAATAACATACTTTCAAAATTTAACATTTTAGCCTCTTCTAAAGATAGAGGTGGAGATAGCTAGTTACCTTTGCTTCAAATTTTTATACTTGCTTGAAAAAATAAAAATGGTTCCCTTCATATAAGTAACTATGGAAAGGATCCCAAGTTTGGGGGTTTTATAAAGGCATCATCTCTTGGCATCCCCTCTTGGTTTTCAATTCTTCTAGAAAATCTAGTCAGTATTTAAGTGATAAATTAGAAAGATGAAATAGACATAACTGAACCTCAGACTGGTAAAGTGGGTCAGAACAGTTATACTCCCAATGTGTTATGAAAGTTTACTTAGGGCACCTGAGTGGGTAGTTGGAGGAACATCAAGGAAATGCAACAGACGGTGTATACCAGGTGTTCAGTGGGCATTCCTGTTGAAAACAGAAGTATAACTGGTTGAAAGAATATGCCTAGAGTCAACTTCAGAGAGAAGAATCTCTCTGGCAAAAGACACAAGATATAGAAGGTGTGCTCATTTCAGTCTTGGAGGGTGAAAAGAGAGGTATTCTCTGTTCTCACCTCTTTTGATCCTCCCTTTCCCCAATCTTTCTCCCTTTACTCATTCCCCTTACCACTCCTGAATGTGAATTCCACATAAGCAGAGGTTTTATCTCTCTTGTTCATTATTGAATCCCCAGTGCTTAGAACAGTGCCTAGCACCCAGTAAGTACTCAATAAATTACATATTTTTGAATCAACAAATGGATCAATTTAAAGTGAAGGAATATTGATGTTGCTGAATCATGTAATTAGGATGTTAAGAATCTGCTGGAATTATACACTGAACTACCAAGATAAAATGTAATAGAAATAAGTAGAAAACCATGCCCTTGGGTTCAAAAATCAACTATACAAGTTCCCACAGTTTGAGTCATCTCAAGAGAGGAAGAAGAGGTATTTTCAGAGTAGTCTGATGCTCAGTGTTAAGGTAGGGAAGGGCCTTCCTTTTTACCAGGAATGAGGCTGGGTTCAGAGGATCGAATCAAAACATTAGAGGAGCCCATTATCATAGAACAGAAGCTGATTCTAACAAGCAACATTGAAAAGAAATTGAAGAGTCCACTGAATTTGGAAACCAAATCCCTTGGCCAAAGAGTCTGATTGATTTGGTTTAGTACCCAAAAGAGAAGACTGTGGTGAGAAGGAAACAGGGCTGGGTGCCAAGCTAAGCCAGCCAGGTTGATGGAGGTGGACGCTATTATATCTGAACAAACAGTATGTGCTTTGTATCCATGTTTACATTTTTGAATTGTGTTTTCTTTTCACATGGTTCCTCAGTAAAAAGTCTTTTTCCAAAAGCCCAGATTATTGAGTCTTTTCTTTAGAGTGTGGAGTTCAGAGAACAGGCTCTGGGCTATGGGGACAAACTGCTAAGTCTTACTGTTAGCTCTGCCACTTATTTGCTTGGTGCCTTTGAACAAGTGTCTTACCTTCTTAGACTCCTACTTCCTTGTTGTAACCTGTAAAGTGAGGTGATAATAGTACTTACCTTATAGATTTGTTGTAAGGATTGAATGAGATGATGTCTGACAAGCTCTGAATGTAATATTTGAGTTCAGTCAATGTTAGCTCTGTGTTTATTAATGTTACCAAGGTGAAGAGGCAAGATAGCACTGTGGAATTTCTGTCTCCAAGCCTAAAAGGGAGACACCCTATCATATTTGAGAAGGAAGACAAAATAAGTTCTGCCTTGGGTGTGTTGAGTTTAATGAGTCAGGGGAAAATTTAGGTTGAATTATAGCTAAGGGTCTCAATTCATGGCAGAGGACAAGGCTGAACATTTGAATTTGTGTGCGAACACACACAGGTGGTGGGCAAAAGAGTATGCCCCAAAAGTGTTTCACCTGAGAGGGGAAGTAGAGTTTCCATGGGCCTCTCTTCCATGTTCAAGTGTTATTAGAGGGAATCAATCCTGATGGGGATCAGAGGGAGCTGCCAAAGGAAGATAAAAAACCAGAAGAGAAAAATGTTGAGGAAATCAAGGGAGGGGTGTTTGATTATGGAAGTTGTGGGCAAGAAAGATAAGTCAAGCAAGTCAGGATCGGAGGTAGCCATTAGATCTAGTGATTGTTTCCTTGGAACAGTGGTGGCAAAAAAACAAACTGAGAAAGAGAAAACCAGATTATAAAACCATATGCCTAATTTGACCCACTTTTATTAAAAAATAAAAAGAAATTAAAGAAATCTTTACACTGGTGATGCTCTTTAAAGTACAATAATTCCTTTGCTAATACCAATCACTGACTGTAAAGAATGAAATCCAGGCTCTCCGCCCCTCTCCTGACTATTATTTTCAGTTTTGTGCTGCTTCTGTCAGCTTCTGACTTCCAAACCTTGTGCCTGGTTTCCCGTCTGCTCTAAACTCCAGAGCTGAACTCTGCTTTCTGTGCCTGATTTTCGGTGCTCTCCAAAGACTGAGCAAAGACACAGCCCCAGCTCTTCTGGCTGTAGGCTATTTTGTAACACACTCCACCTCCACCCGTTCAGCTTGACCCCTGGGACACAACCTGAGCAGAAAGACGTGCTCATGCCAGCCCGCTGAAGGGGCTGGAGCAAGGACACTGTATTTGGAGTCACGTGATGAAGACAGCTGTTTCTAAGGAAGCACTGAAGCTTTGCTAACTAGAAAATTGAAGCCCCAGCAAAATTGGAATCTTCTATGGTTACCATAGGAAACATGTTCCCACAAAATCACTTCCTACTTTCCCATGCTGAGTCATGTCCTGGTTTCAGTTTCTCAAGTCAGATAACTATTGTCAATGACACAAGAACATTTTATCACTGACTACCAGAGTTTTACACACTCGAAAACATGTTTTACTTTTAAGCTTAAGTATCAGAGAAGAAACAAGCCCTGCATTTTGGGGAATAAACTCAAGTCTTCTCACACCCCCACTGGTCTGTGTCTCTTTGGATAGATTCTGACCCTTTCTGTGCTTTAGCTTTCTCTTCTGTGAAAGAATTATGATGCCAGCCTTACCCACTTATTGTGATAAATCCACATGATAATGGCACACAGATGATTGCTTTTTTGTAAGTTTTCTGCAGTTCTATCTCATTTTATACCCAGCAGGCACCTCATCTTTTACCCGATTGAGAAGTTCCATCCCAAAGAAAGGGGAACATCTAAGAAAATATAGTCATTGAGTTGAATTGTAAACTCCATCTAAAAATGTTCCTTGAAAAAAAAAAAAAATGTTCCTTGACTACTATCTTTCTCCTCATCTCTGTAATTCTCAGCTCAGCCTGTCACCATCTCTCAGAACTTGATTCTGGGGTATATTTTTGAAATATTAACTGGAATTCCATTCCAAATAAATTCCTAATTTTTCTTAAAGTTTTTGCTCAAATATCATCTTCACCAAGAGGGCATTTGGACCACCCTATTTAAAATTGTAATACTCTGAACACTCTTGTCTCTCCCTTCTTGTGTTCTCCCACCTGCATGAAACTCATTATCTCTTAACATTCTATACAATTTATTTATTTGTCTGTGTATTGTCTGTCCCAAGAGTATGTAAATTCTATGAGGGTGGACTTCTGTGTCTCCAGTAAAAAGAAATGTTCCTGGAACATAGCAATTAATGATGATGACTAAAAAGAAAACGTGAAAGGTGGCATATGACATTGAAGTAATATCTAATAACTCAGAGGAAAAGAAGGTCCTCAGATATGTGCAAAAGGATGTCCTATCAGGATGGAAAATCTTCACATCTCAAATAGGGGAGGTAGACCAGTGCTAGATGTGGCGAAGTTGTGACACCACTGACAGTCTCTGGCCTTTATCAGGTCCTGGAGCAGTTCTATGTATCTATGGACCCCAGGTTAAGTCTTCAGATTGCAGTCTGGCAGGGGACTCAACCAGAAACTTCTGTCTGCATTATGCCTCAGAGCTTGATAGAAATGAAAACTTCTATCCTTTGAGGGTGAGACCTATGAATCTGCTTTTATAATTTACTGCCTCTGTGATTATTTTAAACAAGCGTCACAATTAAAAACAGCTGGACTAATTAATGTACAAGTGAATCAAAGGCACAGGAAATAGCTATCCTATGATAATTTTAAAGATATGTTTCATGGTTTGTCCACTCCCAGGAGGTGGGATGGACTTCCCTGGGCAGTGAAGGATGTCTGGAGACCACCTGCTTGACTCAGTTACTAGTAGGCTCTCTTCAAAACCTTTCCAGAAAGATAGATTTTAAAAGTAATTAATTTTCAGGATTAATTCAGTTCTGGGCATTCCATGGCTAATTTCCAGCACACAATGTCGTTTTCATTTGCCAAAGGAGTTTCTGAGAAAAAATCAAGTGACTCAGAATAGATGGCCCAGTGACAGGAGTCATTTTGGCCATGTGAGCTACCTTCAGATCCTGATTCTGAGCCAGTAAGAAGACACCCAGGATCTTTCTGTAGATTTTTTGTTTCACTCCTTTCAATCTCCATCCTTAAATCCCATTCTGTTTGCAACTGACCGGCAAAGGTTATGTTTGACGTTTTCTGCTTGACGAGTGTGCCGTACCTTTAATGTCTGTTTGGCATTGTTGTGCTTCTTCCCAACCCTTATTTTAAAGAAAAATGTCATGTAAATATTCTTCAACTATGATCTTATTTGCAACATTTTACTTTAATCCTAGGAGAGCTCACTGATCCATTCCTAACAACTGTGAACATTTCCTCATCGTGGGCCTTCTCTTATTTTTACTCCTTTGACCCCCATTCTATTTTTTCCCCCACCTGTTTCTACCGCCTTTGCACATTCTGCATTATACATCTCTTAATTTCTGCTGTTCTATCTTGATTTGGGACTCATAGTTTCCTTAGTGGCTTAGACTCATAGAATATTGGAAATTGCAGGTCCTTTGAGATCATCTGCTTCAATTTCTAATTTTAAAGGTAAAGATGTTGAAGCCTAGTGAGGTCATATAATTTGCTCAACTTTCACAGCGAGGCAGAGGTAGGAATGACTGTCCTCTGATTCCCAGGTTAGTGCTCTTCCACGCTGGGCTCTACTTTTTTTGTTTCCCTATGCCAGAGCTGTGAAAGTGCCAACTCAGTGGCCATGTTTAACCCTTGGAGAAGTTTTGCTTGACTTGCATATATATAAAATAATTATTTGTTAATATTTAAAAATAGAGAATTTCAGATAAGATCTGGAGAGAGTGCAGTGGTCTAGAGCTGAGAGCCCCAGTTATAATTCCAGTTAGGCTTCCTACTAACTGGTAGTTACAGAAGAGTTAATAGGCCAAACCATCTCTCATTTTCTTCATCTATAAAATGGGGTTGGCAAAAGTCCTTACCTCACCTAGTTGTTAGAGAAATAACTGGTGATGCATGCCAAGTGCTTACAACAGTGTCTGGTTCCTGGAAAGGGCTTTGTGTGTCTGTATTCATCTACCTTTTATGTTTTCATCTACCTTTCATCTACGGTCATGTTGTTGTGTGTCTCACTCAGAATCAAGAGGCTTTGTGCATTTGTGTTACCTTCCTGGTCCCTGTGGGTAGTACTCCACCCATCTGTGTACACAAACCTCTGTTCTTCAAGCCCCAAACTCTGGACTCTGAGTTCTGCCTCAAGGCCTTAGAGAATCAGTGAAAATTTGCAAACTCACTGTGATCTGGAGGGATAAGCTGTTTGAACCTTAAAAAGAATTAAATAATATAATGTTAAAAAAGAAGTGTAGGGGAAGCCGGGATGGCTCAGTGGGTTGGGCGCTCACTTTGCAGCGCGGGGGACGGGGGATCGAGTCCTGGCCCCGGCCCGTGCGGAACCATGTGCTGAGCTGGGAGCTCCCCTAGTTCAGTTCTCTCTCTGTCTCTGTATCTCTCTCTCTCTCTCTCTCCTCTGTCAAAATAAATAAATAAATAAATAAATAAAAAAAGTTAAAAAAAAAAAAGAAATGTAGTTGTATTATTTCTGATATGCAGAATAGTGCTGTGGTTAGGGAATGCAGAGCTGGGCTGTTGGTGTTAGAGCAGGGTGTTTCTGAAAACAGGTGTAGACTTATTAGTGGAAAGAAAAAGAAATTCAGAAGGTATGACTAGAATTTTAAAAAATTGAATAAAATGAAAGAAAATAGATATATCGCATTGTTCTACAAAATAGGGGCAGAATCTATTTTGTGAAATACTTTCCAATTGCATATTTATGTGTGTTTTGGAGATAGAATGTAAAGTGCATTTCTTGCTGTCTTCATCAAAAAGTTAAAAAGCCACTGTGCTAGGTTATCTTGTATTTTAATAATTAGAGAGGAATAATTCTTAATTGGCATAGTAATGAAGTTAACAGGATACTTTAAAATTCTTCTTGTTTGAGGAGGCTCTTCTTTATATTATTTATTTGCTTAAGAAACCACTTTGGCAAAGGTTTATGGAAAATTCCATCACAGGAGGATTGCAAAATAGACATCTCATCCAGCAAATTTGCTGGGTTGATCTAATTATGACACATTCTCAACCATAATAATAACCTTGTAGAATAAATGCTTTTTCTGGTTTGTGGCCATGCACATGAAGGAAGTTCAAGATTATGCATGGTTTATATTGTTGGTATAGTGGAGAGGACTTAATTATTAATGATTCTTTATTCTACCATCAGGTACAATTTTCTCATCCCATTTCAATTAGTGCTTATAAATGCCCATATTCTGGTTGCCTGGCAACAAATACCTATAACATACTCTATGCACTAAACTTTCATGATATCTCTTATTCTTCCTTGTTATTCTAAATTTATTGTAACTTGATTATTTGAATTTTATAAATAAAGGGAAGGAGGTTCTGAAGAACTGTTTAAGGTGGAACATGAGGTTAACTTTGAGTTTTCACCCCACCAACCTGAGTCCTAGAAGCATTCCATCAGATAAAGCAAATTAGCTAACTATCCCAAAAGTGCATACTTATTTCATATGAATATACTACTATATGTATAAAGATATATGTGATATATTATATATATTATAAAATACATACAAGTATAGAAGTAAAAAAAGGGTGGGATGGGATAAATCATATTTAAAACAATTTTTAAATGGTGGAAATTATTATTTTGACAACAACAATAACACTTTTTTTGTGGTTGACTATTGTTTTGAGATTGTGTGACATTAAGAGTCAAAGTTCTAGTTCCAAGTATAATTCATCTCAATATTTGGTTTTATAGATTAAATTTGTACTTCACATTGACATACAGATTCAAATGAAGAAGGTCATTAGCTGTTTTTGCTTTATGTCAGGGGTGTCAAACTGGCAGCCCACGGGCCACATGCGGCCACCGAGGTAATTTTTTGTGGCCCACGATGCTCTGAAATAAAATGAAAATAGAAAAAATTGTTATGAAGAAAATAGCACTTAGGGGAGATCGAGGCAATACCATACACACAATTCCCTCATTAACCCTTTAACTACTGAAGACGAGTGTATACATGGCCCAGTGCCTTTCCTGGGGGCCTGTGGGTGTGTATAAATGCGCTGACTCAGTTCTGGCGACGTTTGTAAATGTGATGTGGCCCGCGTGAATCTTGCCTGTTGCACCACATGGCCCATGTTTTAATTGAGTTTGACACCCCAGCTTTATGTGAGGCTCACTTCTTACTTTTACATATCAGTTATGCTTAAGTTTTATTGAAATTCAGTTTATAATATCCATCTTACCTTATGACAATCAGTCTTTTAGAACTCTTCAAAATGGAGCCAATACCTACTGAAATTCTTCATCTAGAAGATTTTATCTGGGTTAAGTAATTCTGTTCCCATGTTTTAAAGTGTGCAGATATGAAGTTGTTTTTGGTGATATACATTGTCTATAGCAATGCAAGTCCATAGTGTTGAAAATATTTTTAATATCCACTTTCAGAATCATTTTTCTATAGGTTTTTGGAAAATCAGCCAATTCCTCACTTAGTACTGAAATATCACTTTTAACTTGAAGAGAGAGATTTTGTTTACTTATTCATTTAAAAAATAATCTTCAAAGGTGCTTTCTACATATAGACACATATCATTAAAGGAGAGTTCATCAAATCTGTATTGCTTGTCTTTTGTAAAAGACAAATGGGTGTCTAGTCAGTAAATTTGACATCTTTCGAGTATTTTATTTTTGTTTTTTGTATGGAATAACTAACTGGGGGAATTTCATGGAGTACAAAAGGTTTTCATGGTTGGTACTCTTTACTTCATTGTAAAGTACTGTAGAAACCTTATATCTGTAAAATTAGTAGCGTCAATGACATGTACACTTCTGTCTTGTTTTCTTTGCTGTATTTGCTTGTTTTTGAATGATGAAGTGTATAAATTTTATGTTATTTCTTCTCTTTCTCCATAATTTAGTCTAGAATTATTATTTTTTACTACATTCAAAGCTTCTGCTCCATCAAAGGTTACTTTATACTACTTTATACATACATTAGAGAAGTAATTTACCAAGCAGAATGAATCTTTGAATACTCTTTTTCTTTAGTTTTTCACTTGAAAATTAGTGTTTCATATATGGCATTATTGAGAAAAAAACCTAGAATATATTCTAAGCACAAACATGTGAAAAACAGATATGCTTTCATACAATTATATAGCAAACTTCTCATATTGAGTAATACTTTATTTAAATCTGCAATGTTTTTATATCTTCCAATTGTATTTTCTGACAAAAGGACTATATTTTAACTTTTAGCCATGTTAATTCCCATGTATTTTTTTCCAGTTTTTTTTTTTAAAGGCCCCAATACTAAATTCTTAAACATTTAGTTATTTATTTATTTTTCATTGTTTTTTGACAGAGAGAGATAGATAGATACAGAGACAGAGAAAGAACTGAACTGGGGGAGCTCCCAGTTCAGCACATGGTTCCGCACGGGCCGGGGCCAGGATTCGATCCTAGGTCCCTGGAGCAGCCATCTCGGCTTCCTCTTCCAGCTTTTTATACTGAAGAAAGGATGATGTTTCCCAATTGTATGTGATTTTTGTCCTTACGTAGGAAATTAAATATATATTATATGTATTATATATGTAGTGAAATATTGTAAGGCCTGGGTTTTTATCTTTTAATAAAGCTGACAAGTTACTTGGAATAAAAGTATGATGCCTAACATTATCTTATTACCTTACATTATTTGACAGAACCATTTAAAATTTTTTCATAATTTTATTATGGAATATTGAAAACACATGAAAACAGGGAGAATAGTATAATAAACCTGATATACCCATCACCCAGTTTTAATAATTATCACTGCATAGTATAACTTATTTTATCTATATCTCTCTACTCATCCTTACCTGAGATTATTTTATTTTTATTTTTTTTAAATATATATATATACTTATTTATTTAGTTTGAGAGAGAGAGAGAGAGAGAGAGAGAGAGACAGAGACAGAGACAGAGAGAGAAATGAACTAGGGGAGCTCCCAGTTCATCATATGGTTCTGCAAGGGCTGGGGCCGGGACTCGATCCTCGGTCCCCGGCGCTGCAAAGTGAGCGCCTAACCCACTGAGCCATCCCGGCTTCCCACCTGAGATTATTTAAAATAAATTCTCAGATAACATATCTTTTTATCTATTATATAGTAGTATATATCTTATTACTATAACTCTAAATACATAAAAATCAACAATATGTTTTAAACATTATTAAATATTTATTGTTCAAGTTTTTCCTGATTTATATTTTAGTTTTATTTTTGAAGACTGAAGTAATGGGTAGAGAATACATTTTGGGAGTAGACTCCACAGTACTTTCTGTTTGATTGCTTGAATGTGGGAGAAAAGAGAGAGGAAGGGTTTGAAGAGGAAACTCAATTTTCTGGGTGAGTATATTATATATTGAAATGAGGAAGAATATAGAGGTGGTTAGAGTGACAAAGAGTTCAGTTTAAGATGTGGAAATATCAAGATGAAAATGACATGTTGACATTAGGATGAATAAAACTGAAACTCAAAAAGAGGGTGTGGCTTAGAGACACATTTGGGGATAAATGTAGCATAGATAATATTTGAAGCTGTGAAAATAAGAGACAAATCAAAGAGAGACTATAAAATAAGAAAACAAGAGCTCTAAATAATGACTGGACAATTCTAATATCCTAATAATATTTATTCACAGAATAAATGAAGGGATTTTCTGAGTTACTCTGTAAGCTACCAAGTGCTAGGTAGCACTGTGTACTGAAGTGTCAAAGAGACATCTTTGTAAATGTCAAGGAGAGTTTTTTTGTGTCCTTGTGGCATCTGTGCTTTAAAGTAGTTGTAAACATGGTGGTGATTCTATGTAAAAGAAGCTGAAGACAGAATTATCAAGGCTGTGATCCCAAATGTTAATGCATCTGCACCTTAGTTGTTTAGAGATCCCCAAGCCTTTGAGATTTGCCTGCCTCTTGTACTATTAAGTGATAGCCACTGGAATTTTTTTGCCTTGTCCTTATATCACAAAGCTATCTGGAAATTATGGAGAATCTGAAGCCACTCAATTGGGTGGTTAGGTCAGAACTGTCAGCATCATTCTCAGAACCTCTCACCCCACCTCTGTTATTTAATACTATATAGGGGAGACAGAAGAAAGAGGAGGAAGATCCTCATTCTGCAGGTCTTTGCTGTGGAGACAGCCAGGAGGCTCCAGCTAGTGACTCATGCAGGAAGAAACCAATAGGTTCTTAGGCAGTGATCTCATGCATTAGGGAAGCAAACTCAGAGCACTCAGGATCAGAAACTCAGCTGAGTGTGCTTCTGACTTCGGGTTTTCCCACAGATACTCGCGATCAGTGAACGTTCAATCAACATTAAAAAAAAAAAAAAAAAAAAGATGGATTTAGCCACTCAAGCTATGTGTGTTAATGAGAGGCAAGGCCGGCCTTGGTCATTGGCCTATGATTTCAGCTCCATGGGATTTTGAAGATGCTGTTAGTCACCTTGTCTCCCCAGATTACTACCTTTCTGGATGATTATACTTGGATTTTTGGAATTCCACCCTTCACTAGGGCTTGTTCTCTGACAAAGTGCAAGTATGCCGAGAAAGCAAAATTACACCATCACATTCTTGTATTTTATTGCATTTCAGTTCTTTGTATCTTTGCTGAAAACAAAGTTTGATGTTTAAAAGAGAAAAAGTGGGCATGATGGAGGGAGAGGGAACACTATACAGGGAACGGTAGCTGCAAAAAACCCCTCATTTTACAGACTTCATAGTTGTGCCTAGAGCTCGTCCTGATTGGTAGTTTGACAAAGCAAGTGTTCAAGGATGATGTGTAGTCTCCCTCATTCATTTTAATTTTTTTGTTCATTCCTTTACATTTCATGTGAATAATATAATAGGTCAAATGCCATATCCACAGGCAGCCGTATAGTAATACAGGTATACCTCACTGCATAAAGAGAATGCAGGTAATGTTTCTTTAGTCTCAGCCCCAATTCCATTCAACTAACTGATTAGCACAGTAACATGTACAAACACGAAACACCAGAGCTTAAGGTGACACATTCAATTAATGAATTCAGGCAAGAAAAGAAAGATAAGCATTTTGGTACCAAGCAATTGCAAATTACACATTAATGGATGCAATTTCTGGTTTCAGAGATTTTCCTATTTTCTTTTATAACTCTGGGCTCAACATTTGTTAGCTCAGAAGGGTCTAGAAGCAGGCCTGCTAGGCAAGGCATCAATCTAAGTTAAGCTTTTGCATTTGTTCGATGTGCAGTTCAGATCAGGCAGAATTACCAAACTTCATCTGACCTCTAGTGGCACCTTGTAATAATGAGCATGAAGAAGCTTTGCACACATTATTTCATCTTAAAACTAAAAAAGACTTAGAATAGGCTGAGCAGACGTACCATTTTAAACAGAACAATGCTGTTGTTTTCTATCCCATTGAAAATGGTTCACATGGTCAGCCTACTTAGAGATGATTGACTTGACAAAACTCCCATCTACTACCCCATGCTACAGGTCTGAAAACTGAGGTCCACACATGTGTGGTGGTTTGATCAAAGTTGAAGAGCTGATTTGTTGCCAGGAGCCAGCCTGGCAAGAACGAAGTCCCCGAGTTCGAGAGGTGGGAATTAAAGACTGACAAAATGACCAGCTGACTCTCCTCAATAGAAGCAGCCCTGAATAGCTTTATTGCTTATCTTTATATAGCAAAAGTTTACCATTACAAGGAACGGGCATTAGCATAGCAAAGCACGGTGTAAACAGATCTTTACAGGAGATAACAGCCCCTTCTAGTAAAGGCTTTGATACGTAGATCATGGGCTCCAAATCTTAGTGTCTGTCAGCCTGCCTTCATTCAAAGCTGGTAAACAGATTTTTCTATATCTAATCACCCAACTACCCCCTGAGGGAGATGAAAGAGGAGACTGAGGCTTTGCCATCAAAAGCCCCAGGCCAGTCCCTCCTGTTAGGCCCAGGGAACCGAGGCTTTGCCATCAAGGCCCCAGAAACTTTTCCGTTCAGGTTTCCCACAGGCTCCCTACACTCATTGATGGTAAAGTCACTAACAACAGAATCCAAGGTTTTAGATTTCCATGTTATCATGACAGCACCATTAAAGAAACCAATATGCAAATATGTAAAAATGTTGATAAGAATAAGCTTAGATATATAAATTTAATGGCTTTCTGAATACGATGAGTCAAAGCATTTCCAGTTCAATATTTTAATATTTTAGCTGAAAGTATTTGAAGTAATCTAAGTCAAAGTTCCTGATTTCAGTTTAGCCATACTTATTTATTTATTTAAAGATTTATTTTATTGGTTTTGACAGAGACAGAGAGACAGAGAGAGAGAGAGAGAGAGCAGGGAGGGCCCTGAGCAAGTCTCCATAGTTGTACCTTATCAGTTTTCAACATGGGCTGGGAACCTCCCAAATGGGAGGCACGCCCCCTTGAGCCAGGGGTCCAACTGGGAGGGGAGGGGAGGGGGGCCTGGGAGGGAGGGGTGGGGGGTGGAGAACTGAACTGGGGTTCTCCTGCATGGAAAAGCGAACATTTAACTCGCTGAGCCAACCCAGGTTTCCCAGTTTAGCCATACTTTTCTTTTTTTTAAAGATTTATTTATTGTTTTTGACAGCGAGAGAGAGAGATACAGTCAGAGACAGAGAGAAGGGGGAGGACCCAGAGCAGTCTCCATAGTTGCACATCATTGGTTTTTCCACATAGTTTCACTCCACAGGTGGGCGCAGGGCTGCACAGGGCAGGAACTGGGCCAGGGTCTTGCCCCGGTGAGAACTGAACTGGGGGCACTCCCCAGTCCAGCATATGGGTCCTCACGGGCTGGGCCGGGATTCAATCCTCGGTCCTCGGTGCTGCAAAGTGAGCGCCTAACCCACTGAGCCATCCCGGCTTCCCCTAGCCATACTTAAATGGTGAATTTCTTCGATGTTTTCCTCTTTGAATCAGCTGTTTAGAACGATCATGCCAATAATCAACAAATAGGGTAATTCTAATGATTTAATCAAACCAACATTCAGTCATCTAATTTAATACTCAGTTCCAGCTCTTGGGAATGTTGGCATTGTACAAGATATGTGTCTTTGTGTACTTAATTCTAGAATCTTTCACCAAATTGCAGGCAGTGTGAAGTATCAAAAAGAACACAGGCTTCAAGTTTGAGCCAATCTAGGTTAGAATTCTGACTCATCTGAGCATTAATTTCTATTACTGCTCTAACACGTTACCACAAACCGAGTGGCTTAAAACAACACAAATTTAGTCTTCTACATTTCTGGAGCTTAGAATTCCGAAAGGAATCTTAAGGGGCAACAAAGAAAGGAGTCAGGAGGGCTGGTTCTTTCTGTAGGCTCCAGGAGAGAATCCATTTATGCTTCTTCCCCTGCTGGAGGCTGCTGGCGTTCTTTGGCTCCTGGCTACATCACCCCAGTCTCTGCTTCTGTGGTCATACCACCTTCTCCTCTGTAGTCAAATTTTACTCTTACAAGGATACACGCAATTGTACTTAGAGGTCGCCTAGATAATCTTGGCTAATCTTCTCATCTCAAGATCCTTAAATTAATTATATCTACAAGGTCCTTTTTATAATACAGATCCTCCTCACTTAATGACCAAATTCTATTCATACAACTAGGTCTTTAGCAGCGAATTGGTCAATATACGAGGAGCTTAAAGGTGGATGGATGTTTTGTGTGTTGTGGAACCACAGGGTTTCCTTTTTCAATACATATCATGTAACACCACAGTTATAAATGAAATATCTAGTATTATGTGATTGTGAACACTTTATATAGTGAATACTAACCAAGTGTGGGAATGAGATAAAGACGGGTCTTGGTCTAATTACCTTAACCTCCCCTATAGAATTGGTGGTGAGGATTAAATAGAGAATCAATAACAAGTATCTAGCAAACTCCCTGGTACCCAGTAGATATTCAGCAACGTTCCCTTCTTATCCCTGTGTTTAATTAATAGATGAACTCTTTAACAGCAGATTAAACACATGAGAGGAGAATTATGTTCAGTGTAGTCCGAAATCTGGTTTCCGGAAGTGGGATTATGATCCAGAGGGCAAGACAGATATCACAAACCCCTGAAATGCAGTGTGTCTCAGTCCACAGTTTTTCAAGCGATAGGCTCCTCTGTTCAGCCACTGAAGAGCACATGTTGCATTCTGAATTTGGAAATGTGGGTACTTTCCTCATCTCATCGCTCTTCTTCTAGTTTGCATAGATAAATTTCATTGCTGATAGTCAAATTTACTCTTTTAAAATAATTATGTCCTGTGGCAATCAATTAAGAAATCTACCAGATGGCGCATAAAGTGTGTGCTTAAATGGAATGATCATTATATTCAAGTTCATCCTGTTTTACAGTTTCTGCTCTGCCATGGGCTTGTTCTACCTGGGAGAAATACTTTAAAATATACTATTGCATTCTGCCCTATATATTTTGCTTTCTTCCACTTATTTTCCAGTCAAGATTGTTTGAGAAAAGGGAGAAAGAGAAAGAGAGAGCAAGAGATTGGGGGGAGGGCTCAGAGCAGCTGTACGCCATTGGTTGTGACATGGTTTCACTCCACACAGGTAGATGTGGGACCCTGTGCCTGGGAACTGAACTGGGGGTCTTCCACATGGGAGGCGGGAACCTTCGCCACCATCCCAGTAGTTACCAGTTACACTGCAGTTCAGCATGTGGGTTTGCATGAGCCATGGCAGGGAATTGAATCCTGGACCTCCCGATTGTGGGCAGGTAGGTGCTCAACTGCTGAGCTTTCCCAGCATGCTCTCCTCCTCCTCTTTTTACCACTCTTCTTTAACATAGACTTAGGGAAAATGGATGTAGTAGAACTCAGTTTCTTTGACTAGAAAGGATTCATTGATAGTCACTCTGAAAGCCTTACCGTATTTTCCGGCATATAAGACGACTTTTGAAATGAAAAAAAGTCAACCGAAAATCGGGGGTCGTCTTATATGCCAAGTATATCCCGAAAAACGTCTCGATATGCCGCTAAACAAATTTTCAAACTCGATCCCGCACCAATCACTGCAAGGCTGCTCGGACCGCCTCTCTAACTCAGCCAATCCAAGCAGGCTTTTTATGCATGCAAATTATACATGTTCTGTACCCGAAGCTACACTGTGTTCTAGTAAAAGCCTGCTCAGATTGGCCAGAGTCAGAGAGGCGGCCTATTATAACCTTTGAACCTTTGCTTGTTGTGATTGGCTCACCGTGGTACATACAGTTGCAGCACAGGAACGTTCT
>PVKE010026940.1:0-10040 GCA_004027555.1 Craseonycteris thonglongyai
TGTTGCTGTGATCTCCGATGGCTACATCACTCTGCAACTCTGGCTTTAGGGTAACCCACAGAAAAAGGGTTGTGGATTTCCTACTGAGCATGACGTTCTCTACTTTACTTCCTTTTAGATATTCATGACAGCTCTATGAGATAAAACATTAAAAGGCTCTCCCCCATTTAAAGATAAAGAAATAGAAACACAAAAGGTTCTGTGACACTTACATGACCTAATGGAAACTACGAGTAAAACCCCAACTTTGTAGCAATGAACCTAATACCACTGCACTGTACAATTAAAAATGGTTGACTCCTCATAAGAAAATAAATGTGTAGCTATGTATGGTGATGGATATTAACTAGACTTTAAACTTTAAGTTCAATTTAATCACTTGCAGAGTTTTCCTCTGAAGTTACCTTCTTTCTTTGTTTCACATTTTGTTGTCCATTATCCATTTATTCAACAGATATTTATAGAGCGCCTACTATGTGCTGGGCACAGTTCTAAGCTGATGCTCAGTGTTCAAACACTGAAACAGCTTTGTAATTCCATAGCCTGTAGCACCCTACCCCCTCTACATTGGCCACCTCATCTCCTCCCTTGGGACACCACCAACTTGGACTTCCCCATGATTCAGCAAAGCAGGAAGGCTCCATTGTGGCCAGCTTCCTTCCAGTGGGTGAATTCCTGGGCCTAAAACCTTACTAAATATTTTATCACCTCCTATTTTTAGTTTTTTCGTTTTGGGGGCTTTTTTTAAATATATTTTTATTTATTTATTTATTTATTTATTTTTGACAGAGAGAGAGAAAGAAACAGAGACAGAGAGAACTGGGAAAACTCCCAGTTCAGCATATGGTTCTGCATGGGCCGGGGCCGGGACTCGATCCTCGGTCCCCAGCATTGCAAAGTGAGCGCTTAACCCACTGAGCCATCCCGGCTTCCCCTTGTCACCTCCTAGACACAGCAATGAATGAAACAGACAAGGTCCCTACTCTCTAGACTAGGAAAGAGATAATAAACAAGTAAATACATGGCTGAGTCAGATAAGTTCCACTAAAGTGCTGTAAAAATAAATAGATACATAAAAGAGCAAAGGTCTAGAGGGTGACTGGAGGTGGAGGGAGAAAGGAAAAACTTGAAAGTCTCTCTGAGGAGGTAACATTAGAAGGAACCAGAAATGTAAAGGTCTGAGGTAAAAACATTCCTCATAGGGAGAACAGAAATGGTAAGGCCTTCTCGTAGAAAGAAGCTTGGAATTTTCATGGTTAGAGGCAAGTGTGATAGGGAAAACATCTTGAGCAAGATCACAGAGGTAGGCGGGGCCAGATCAAGAAGGATCTTAATGGCATTGGTAAGGAAGTTGAATTGTATTCAATGGTGAACGTCATTAGACAGGTTTGAAACAGGGCAATGACATGACCTAATTTATATTTTTAAAAGATTACTCTGACAACTGTGTAGCAACTGGATTAAAAGGAAGCAGGAGTACAAAAAGGACACAATGTTGGAAGCTGTGATGGTCACCTAGGGGAACAATGACAGTGGTTTGGGCTAGGTGATAGCAGTAAAAATGGAAAGAAGTATTCTGACTCAATGTATGCTTTACAAACAGAGCTAAGCAAACTTACTCATGAGTATAGTGTGGAAAGAGGAAACAAGAGGAATCAAAATGATAATTATCCTTTGATTTAGCAAGTCACAGATGGAAGTTAACTTATTAAAAAGGCAAGGACTGAGGGAATAAATAGGTTTGTGGAGAGAAGAAATAAAAAGTTCTGTTTTGACCCAATAAATGTGAGCTGTCATTTAGATATGAAATGTGGAGCTGTCGAACTAGTAGTTGGATATGTGATCTTGAGAATAAGGCAGACCAGGAAACCCTCGTATTGCCCAAATTTTACAAATGAGAAAACTAAGGTTCACAGAAAAGGTTTGTCTTAGTACAAAATATTTTTCTTAGTCAATTCCCCTTCATAGAGGGGATTCCACATTTTAAAAAAGAGGAACACCTTCACTATTAAGAACTTCGCTCTGAAAAAAACACACCTGCATCCGTTGCCCCATATAGGATATACAACTGCTCCAAAAGTTAAGGTTCTTTGTGTCCAAGAAGATTCCCCCAGGAGAGTATGACTTATTCAAATAGCAACATTTAATAAAGGGTGTCCCAAAATTCACGCAAGATTTGAATTTTGCGTCATTTGTGCGGTAAAGTGTCTCCAACAACAAAAAAAGACAGCATGACAGCTGACAGTTCAGGGTTATTAAAAATGGAGAGCTACATGAAAGAACAACGCGTTTTCATTGTTGAGCAATATTTTTTTTTAAATGAAGGTTTGGCAGCTACAGTTTGCAATTTTCGTACAAAATTACTTCTTGTGTGAATTTTGGGACACCCTTTAGATGAGTGGCAGAACATATAATGCACAGTATTGACTATCTTCTCACAAGATGAGACAACAATTTTAATACAATTACATAATAGGAAGGCATAAACTTCTCCTCAAGGAAAGATGAATATTTGTGGTTTTCATATTTATTAAGTGTTGTGTAAAAGTCTTGTGGGGAACACATTTCTAAATTAGAAAAGAAAATCCACTGGGGAATGACTGACACAAGAATAATCACTTTTCATGGCTCCTGAGGACAGACAGTACTGATGTGTGAGACAAGCTGGTGCTGCCCTCAGCATGCCAACCACACCAAGCCTGCTTTTCCTTCATTCTGTTGCTTTAAAGTGGTGGCAGCTTCTGTATTAGAAGACATATTTTATTCCAAGCTCAATGCACCTATGATAACTGAACTTCCTTTCAAAATTCTAGAGGTGCCACACTGAAATTAAGTATGTCACTAAAACCAGAAAGGACAGGCATTGAAAAGAAAAGAAGAGAAGGGACAGGGAGGGGAGGAAAGGAGAGAGCAGATGACCTCTTCTTGCTGGCAAACCCTAATGACTAAGGATTAATGAATAAAATGCTCGGCAACGCAGTATCACAGAATTCCTCAGGAAAGGCACCCTTATTATGAGGCTTCAGTCCAGAGGTTATTCCCAGCTCTCCATATTCTAAATACAGCGTCAATGATCAGTTTTACATGATCAGTAATCAACAACATAAAGTGAAAAGAAAGAACGCCTGCTTAATTCAGCTTGCCAGCACTTCACTTAACCTCCATGCCAACAGCCGGCTTTTCATGTCTGCTCTTATAATAAAAGCAATAGCCCGGCTGGCGCTACAAATAATCCTAGTCTCCTCAGAATTGGAAGGAAACTTAAAGGTCATTATAGCCATCCCTCTCATTTACAGATAAGGAAACTAAATAAAGCTAAGAGAGATAAAGTGCCTTACCCATCATCCCAGAGCCATTTCCATGAAAAAGTGCTTTTCTGATTCCTTATACTACATAACCACGCCTGGGTACAGAGAGAGAGAGAGAAAGAAAAGTACCACAAGGGATGGCCCAAGGCTTTACTGCAGCCAGCCACATCCAGGGGAGAAAAGGTGGGCAAAGTCGGGCATCTCTGTCCAGGAAACAAGGCCTGGAGCTGCAGGCTGCCTGACAGCCTGCCACTGTTCTCAGCCTACACCCTGCAACAGGTGACAGTCCTCCCAACACCACCGCTGGGCTCTTTCCTCCGCAGCTTTTGCTCTGCTGTTGTGGCCTGTGACGTCGAGTAGCCAGGGCCTCCTTCCATCAAGGTCTTCAGAGGCAGCCTCGAAAAGCTATGCAGCAGCCTGCTCCCAGGCTTTGGGGCAGCAGAGACCCTCCCCAAGGATGATGGGAAATGACACCTCCCTCCCCTGCCTTTCAACCCGTATCTGCTTGACTGGATAGCATACTCATCCCTAAAAAGCTACTGAGGCTGCAAATGCATTTTATCCCTGATGGCTTCTGTCTTATACAATCCCTGTATATGTATACAAAATATTTTAGAAATAATCAGACCAAAAATCTAAGCACGTCCTTGTGGAACTCACATGTACCTTTTAGTGCTTACAGAGAACAAACTTCTAGTCAAAATTATTTTCAGAAAGTCTTAACTAGTTATTAGGGAAGTTGTAATTATATGCAGGATTTATATTCAGTTTGCCTATTACAAATACTTATATGGATGAATAAATGGACTAATGAAGATAATAATAATAACCCCTTTCCCATGCAATATACAGGATTCCCTCTTATCCCAAAAAAGGAATACTTACACTAGTGTTTTAAAATCTTCATATATATATTTATTTTCTTTATTTCCTGGATATATCCTTTCTTGGTATTTGTTTTTTAAACACCTATAAAACTAGAATCCAAGCTACACAGTGTGGTTCTGAGATTCTGTCATTAGCTACTTAAAAATAAAGCCCGAGAATATTTTAGGCCATCAATGAGTCCATATTTTCCGTTCCAGATCAATTCCCAACCTGCGAATAATCTTCACCATCTTTCAATTCCACTGAAAAGTGGTCTAGATATTATGTGACCCTGTTAGCATTCCATTGGCCTGATCATAGAAAATAATCATGGAAAAATTACTTACGGCATAAGCACCTATCAAAAATGCCGCATTTGCTCTTTTTCGTTGATCAAAACAGGTGTAGTGCACTATTTTCTTTCTTGATAAACTGTATGACTAGAAAGAGAATAAAAAGAGTTAGTATAACCATAGAGACAGTATTGACACTTACAGAAGATAAACATCATCTCTTAACTTTCAAAGATACATTACAATCAGTGAAATTTAACATGGTTTTTGTACATAGCATTTGGGGAGGGTTACTGGATCAGACTTTCTGCAACCACTCATGACATAAGAATTGACAATATAACAATTATGTTTCTCTCCAAGAAAAGAAACTGATATAATAGGAAATAATTGTTATTAGCATCTTGATTAGCAAGAACCATTTTTGAAGATTTACTCTTCATCTTATATGTAAAATCTATTCATTTCTTTTTCATTCCCTACATACTACACACACTCCCATCTATACTTCTCATGTTATACAGTTTGTTTTTAAATGTGTCAACCAGAACATTCTCCTCTTTAAAATTTTTAAATTCCTATATTAACTAGTGCCATTAGTATTTTTTTCTACAATGTTCTATAAAAAGGTCCTTTTAATTATCTGAAAATAAATCTTTAATGAAAAAAAGATGAGCCATCAAAAGGATTATATCAGCAAACAACCTGATACAATAGTCATATGTTAAAGTTATAGATTCAAACAGTTATTAAGAACCTGCCATATGTCAGGCAATGTGCTACATGCTCAAGTATTCGACCAAATACAAAATAAGTAACATGGTATGTTTTATACACACTAAACAGAAAAAGAAGTATACAAATAAAAAGATCTGTTGAAATAAAATCAAAATACTAATCAAAACTCAAATAAATACAAAACAAAGAGAACACTGGCGCAACTTAATAATATCCACTCAATTTCCTCATACTTCCAAAGTTATAGTATTTTAACAAATGGTTTTCATAATACAAACACATAAGTACATTTTAATATTTATCTATAAATTCATGCTGATGGTAAAAGCTGTTTGTTATACCTTATATACATTGACTACAACCCAGAGTATCTGCTTTTAGAGTCCCCTTAAAAATCTAACAGAGCTTAATTATGTATCTTTCTTTACCCTGCTATTTTCTATAAGGAAAAGAAACTCAACTTAGAAGTCCACCCTAAAATGGAACCATAATATTCTGGCTTTAACATGTAACCACAAGAAATGTAGCTACATGTATCCCCTGGAAGCCTAGAAACCTCACCACCCCCCAAATTAGGCTTTTCTTTGATAACCAAGAATCACATGTTCTGAAAATGGCATTACTCTTTTAAATTAAACTTTGAGAAATAAGTGTTTGCTTTAAAGCATGTCTCTTATAACCAAAGTCTTTATTTCCAGACAGGCTTACTAAAAATACCCCTATAAAGTAACATTTTTACACGTGCATTTTATTCAGTTCAGATGAGTAAATACATTGAGGTTATCTAAAGACATCAAGGTCACTATTGACAATGCTGACACTTGTCTCCTTACTTTGTCAATTTGGAGCTTTTGTCTGCTAGACAATTCCTTTTTATTTTATTTATTTTATTTATTTTATTTTATTTTATTTATTTTATATTTTATTTTATTTTATATTTTATTTTATTTTATGTGTACTTTTGCTACTTATTAGCCTCCATCAATAAGTTATGTTTAATTTATTGGAAGGAGAGTCAAGGCTCTTAAGACCTAAGCATCTCTCACGGTCTCTAAATCCCAAACACCTAAAAAGTGCCTTCCACAGGCCAGGCCCCTATAAACAACAGGTGTCAGAATGAACATAAGCACTCTACAGTTCTGGCTCCCTAACTCCCACAATTGACATTTCCTGGTTCCCCAAAACACTGTGGGGAAGAAAACATCAACGATCTATCTTGAAGTCTGTTTATCTGGTTTGATGCCTTTTTCTAATAAGACTTTAGATTTCATAACGACTATTGGTATCATTCAAAGATGTGGAATTAAAATAATTTTAGATTTCATAATGACTATTGGTATCATTCAAAGATGTGGAATTAAAATTATTTTACAAATCCACTTGCCAAAAATGACAAAATCACATTGCTGTTCTTCCAACACCAGTGGTCTTGTTTTTGTTTTCATTTTGTCTGTTTTCAAAATGTTTGCATTTGCTTGTTCTTAATTTTTCTCTTATTGTAAAGTATATGGAAATACAGAGATCCTCTCAGATGAAAATGATGAAACTGGAGAATAGAATTCTGAAAAAAACTGGCTTTTCACTGTATACATACAAATTTTCTAGAAGTAAATACACATTAAAATTTTAAATACCTTGGAAGAATTTTTTAAACGACAAAAGTTTTCAAATATTATATCAGATAAATTCTTCACAAAAATCTACCTGGAAATTTTAACTTTTTATTTATTTATTTATTTATTTATTTTTGAAGGTGTATTTTTGTTGTTGTTAAATTTATTGGGATGACATTGATTGGTAACATTAACTTTTTAAATATCTCTTACTGGAAGCTGCCTGCCTATAGGATGGGAACACTATTTTTTTTTTTAACCATCTATCGCTAGACATAGTTAAAAAAATTCTTTTTTCTTGTGATGAGAACTTTTATGATTTACCCTTTTACTGTCAAATATACAATATAGCATTATTAACTGTTGCCATCATGCTGTACATTACAATAACATTCTTTTTTAATGAGAATTATCTATCTGATTTTTAGGAAAAATTTTATACCTGCTAGGATCAACCTTGCTTAGACACTTTTGAAATTCAAGGGTTTCTCTCAGTTGTCTCAAAAGCACTAGCCAAGAAATGATCTTCCACTTAGTGAAGCCTGGCCAGTATCTCCAACATCAAATCACAGAGAGTTGAATTCTCACTTGAGGATCAAAGTGAAGGATAATGGAAAAAATACTTCTGCACTATGGGCCTTGTCCTAACTTCCCTCTGACATAGCCAGCCTCCCTCTTACTATCACCTTGCTCCAGTCTTACAGCAGCAGTGTGTTCAACAGTGTCCTGAAACCGGAATGAAAATGTTCAGGCATGACAAAACACTTTGCCAGTTTTATAGCTGATGCTTTATATGCCTGAGTTGATACACACAAACTCATTAATGTCTTCTCCTTTCAAATATTAAACACATCCCTCTCTTTAAAAAAAACAAAAACAAAAAACTACCGTATTATATAGCAGAGCACCCTAGAAGAAACAATACTACCCACTGACAACTATGCCTTCACAGAAACATTTGTCTCATCCTTGAAGATCTTCCATGGAGAAACTTGACCACGCAAGGAAAGAAAGTCTGCAGACAACAGTTGTCTAGTTTATGAATGAGTCCAGCAGATATTTTCTCAGGTTCGGCCCTATTCCCAGGGAACTTCATGCCTCCCAACTGGACAGCTGCCTACTCCTTACTCTGCCCTGTCCCCTCTGTGCTGTGGTATGCCCGCCAGCCCCTTCAAGGAGAGCACTTGCAAACTTACACTGTCACCTCTAGCTTTCAGCGAGCCATCTGCTCTACTACAGGTTCACTTTGCTTTACATGAGAAGCTCAGAGATTACAAAAACACTGTGTACAATAGCAAAGTAGATTTATAAACTGGTACAGTATAATCTTAACTATAAAGGGGAGGAGGTGACAGGAGGAATACTGAGACCTCTGGACTATTTCGCTCTTTGCTGCAAGGCGGCACATGACTATTATTATAACCTGCAGCCACTGTCCACACTCTATTTTAGATTTCAACACAGCAATAACAACAGCAACGATACCAGCTAACATTTATTGGTCATTTGCTACCTTCCATCATTTCCCAAAGCAAGAGGAACAGTGACAGAGGTGTTTAGTTTGACCAGATACAGAGTGACTTACCAACTGGAGGGCCTGGACAGAGGGAAAATAGAATGAGCATGCTGTGTCTCTCTTGTACCACAAGAACATAAGCCCCAGGCCAGACAGGGCCGGGCTTACCACCCTTGGCCAATATCTCCTACGTCACATCACAGACAGCAAATTTCTCTCAGCAAGTATTGTAGACAGGAGACATCCAGAACTCCCTCAGCGAGCTTGATATTGTGTGTAAATCCCAATTATAAGGACATAAGTTTCATCGTTCAAAATGTACATAATTCTCAGGTTGAATGTGTCAATATTACTGAATTTTTTCAGAAAACCAAATTCAATAGCAATCTAAATTATATTTTATTATATCACTGTAGAACAGTTCATATTCTTAATAGACTAGTTCAGAGTCATCTGAGGGGGGGAGGGTAATTAAATACAGATCACTGAGCCCCAAAACCAGAGTTTCTGATTCAGTGATTCAGAGCCTGAGAATTTGCATTTCCAACGAATTCGCCTGTAACACTGACAATGCTGGTCCACGGACCACACATTAAAATCCACCAGGCGAAGACACTGCTAAATTTTGGAGAGGAGTGCATAAAAATGTGACTGGTCCCACCCCCTGGAAATGCTCTATATGGACCCTAAAACACTGTCCATCTGGTCAAGTGACCTCAAAAGACATTTCAGTACTCTTAAGAACTCCAAATCATGCCATATGCCTTTTAAGAGCCTGTTATAAAAAAATAAAAATAAAACCCACACACATTTCCCCAGATTCCTCAGATAACTTTATTACAATTTGTAAATTCTTGCATTCCAGGTGATAACACATTGGGAACAAATTCCTTTAATGATTCAGTAACTAAGATGCCTTAAATACTACTAC
Source organism: Craseonycteris thonglongyai (assembly GCA_004027555.1). NCBI lineage: Eukaryota > Metazoa > Chordata > Mammalia > Chiroptera > Craseonycteridae > Craseonycteris > Craseonycteris thonglongyai. The sequence continues at coordinate 9,267 of PVKE010026940.1, forward strand.
TCTAGAGGTTCCAAATACACAGGCTCTCAGGGGCCAAGAAGGTGAAGTGGGTCAGCCAGCAAGCTGCAAAAGCATACCCTGTCCACAGTAGACCGAGCTGCGACCTGCTGTTCCCACGTAGGAATCTGGGCCCATAATCAAATACTGGACTATTGAACAGAAGCCAGAAGTCCAGAAGTTAATGAAATTTTATAAATTGCAGATGTGGACCATGAATTCAAAAATTTTAAACAGCATTTACACACCCCCAAAACAGGCCTGTGGACTGAATGTATCCCATAGGCAACCAGTTTGTTGAATCTGTGGGCCGGGATACTGTGGCTGCAAAAATTTCTATTGGTTCTATCCGCATGAATTGAGCAGCTGTTATGTGTCAAACACAGTGCTGAGCAATGTGGTAACAAGGAGAGCAGAACCCAAGTCTCTAGCCTCATAAGAACTCAGAGTCTAATGAATATTTGATGCAAAACAAGGGGAAAATATTGGCCAAGGCTCATCACAAATAGAAGAGAACAACTACCTAGGAATGTATTCACAGCACAATAAGGACCAATAGAATGATCTTAATTACAGATACAATAACTGTTTAATTTAACAAGGTAAAAATGGGTATGCTGGGATGGCTCCATGGGTTGAGCACTCATCTTATAGCCCCAGGGTCCAAGGATGGAATCCCAGCCCTGGCCCGTGTGGACCCATATGTTGAACTGGGGTGTGACCCCCAGTTCAGTTCTCATCAGGGCATGCGTCCCATGCTGGAGGCTCCTGACCAGT
>PVKE010026940.1:10140-22061 GCA_004027555.1 Craseonycteris thonglongyai
TGGGGATTTCCCAGTTCTCTCTCTGTCTCTGTATCTCTATCTTTCTCTCTCTCTCTCTCTCTCTCTCTCTCTCTCTCTCTCTGCCTCTCTCTCTCTCTGTCTCTCTCTGTCTCTCTGTCAAAAAAAAAAAGAAAACAATAAAAAAATTTTAAAAACTATGTAGAAAACTATTGATGTGCAACTATGGAGACTGCTCTGGGCCCTCCCTCTTCTCTCTGTCTCTGTTTCTCGCTTTGTCAAAAACAATTAAAAAAAAAAAAACGGTTAAAAAAATAGTAGCTAAAAGATGAGATTTAGTATTGAATATTTATCAACATAATCAAACATATAAAAATTTCCAGACATGTATTGTTTACCTGAGCGACCAAGTTTTACCATTCTTATATAAATCATGACAAATGTGTAATATAGAATATAAATGTTTAGTGGTACTTATAAACCAAAGTACAGTGAACTGCTATAATAGAATACAAGTTAAGATGAGGGTATTGACCCCAAACAGACATCTCGGAAAGAAAAGCTATGCGAAAGGTTGTGTTCTAGTAGGATCACTCCTTGTGAAAAACAAGCCACGGGCAACTCAGTAAGAGAGAAAAATGATGGCATGCTACACAAGCACAAATAGCCTAGGGCGGGAGGCTGTCCTTGGATTATGGTGACATAAATCATGCACATAAGCAGCTTCGGTCAGGAGACCACAAACTACTTAACCATTCAAAAACAAAAGGTGATGCAATAAAGCTCAAAGCCAAAATAATAATAATATAATAATAACAACAACAACAACAAAAGAGAGTAAATGGCCAATTTAAAGAAACTGATTTTTAAGCAGCCTTTCATTTGAGCTGACCGCCATGCTTACAAGTAAAATCTTCAGTTGTGTGGCAGCCTGATTGAGCTAAGAAGACACTAATGCAACCTGGATAATATGCTCTTTAATTATAAAACAAAAAAAAATAGAGCCCATGCACTTCCCTAAACAAGCAAGCTCTGTCAATGATGATGGTCAGATTAAGTAAATTACAGCACAGGGGACCATAGTGACCAAGACATCATTCTCTTACAGGTAACTAAGCTAGCTCAGTAATGGCCACAGCAATCAGCGTCTCCATAGCAATCAGTGGTCATGTCACTGCAAAAGCGATAAAATGGTCAGGTCTTCCTGTGAGCAGCCATGACCTCTACATGTTTTACCTCCAACTTTCCCAGGAAAGGGACATTCTTGAAAATTTTCTTTGGCTGCACACAAAACAAAATATGGTTTATGTTTTCATTTAGAACTCAAATAAAACAAATTGACTTATTTCCTTAAAAAAGAAAAAGGTATCGCTGTATGTTCCGTATTTTTTTCAGACCCAGGATGTTTCATCAATGAAATGGCACATTTGATTAAAGTAAAAGTCAAAATGTCAGAGGAAAGCGGCTCATAAAAATTTTTCGATCAGTCAAAGGTATGTGGAGGTTCTCTATAGAAGGGATTCTTCTTGCCTGAGGATTTCTAAATGGCCATAAGGATCTCCTGCCTCGCAAACTCCAGGTGTGCGCCCTCCCTTGTGAATTAACACTGCCTTAGAACCCCCGACACCTCATAAAACTACATGAACTGTCTCCAGAATGTAGCTTGCCCTTTTTCCCCTCAAAGCCCATGAACCTGAAACAGAAGATAACCTCATGAAGAAATCTCGACATGTTTTTGTAGTTATAATAAGAGAGTGGTCTGATCATTCTATGAAAAGGGTTCTTGTGTACAACCACCTGATACCCTGGCCAGTGCCCAGTTACAGGGTAGGATTACTGCACTGATTCATTCAGCAACAAGGACATTCTCTGAGCCCCCACCATCTGCAGGTACTTCAGCACTTTCATACAATCCTCCATTTCACCCTGCACCCGCTCCTTCTCCTTTTACTCCAAAAGGGCTACATGGAATGTTTTGTACATTTAAAATTACACTTCTGTCAATATTCTTTTGGACCTTTTAAAATAGTCCTCCAGATTATTGTAATGGTCCTGCTGATTCATCAGAGCAGGTATTTAAAAAAGAAAATCACTGCCCTAGAAAATGTCCCCTTTTTCAATACTACTCTTAGATTTTTTTTTCCCCTCCAAGGCTAGGGTTATATTTTTCTCTGAGGAAAAGTGAAATCAACCATTATAACTGTACAGACTATTTCAGAAAGAGCTGGTGAAATCATATTATGTTTATAAAACTTTCCGATTATTGAATCCGTAATTGAAAGATTTTTCTTAAATGATTAAGTTTGAAGAAGGTATTCTGTTTTTTAAAACACCCCTTCTTAGTCTTTTGTTAGCACAATCTCCTCTTAGAAGCCTTATATTCTAGTCCAGTGCTCTTAGCGTTGTCTGTGTCAAGAATTCCTTTGAGAAATAAAATATTTTAAAAATTTAAAAAAAGAATCCCTTTGATAAAAGTTATGAATTGTCTCTGAAGAAAAATATAAATACACACAATATTTGACTTATAATTTCAGAAATCTATGAATCCCTTGAAATACCAGATTAATAACTACTGATGTAGCTGATCAATCATTACAACATTTTACATTAAACAACACATAAAGTTTTACAAATTGTTCTCACTTCATTAAAACTTCCTTTTTTGACTAGTTCCCTCATATTAGAAACTATTATTGAATAACTCTTATATTTACACTTTAAAAAATGTAGTTTAAAATAAGAAACAAGTCTTTGTTGGTGATGGTGGTTTTTATTTTTTGGTTTTTTAATCTAAGCAGAAGTTTAATAGATAATTTTCCATGCTAATCAACATAATTAAAATGAAAGCCAATAGGAATAAAATGCCTACTGACATACAAAACATATCACTAAATCACTACCTCAAATCAACTTAAAAAAATACTTTTTGACATATAAAAAATAAATTTGGGTTTGGAATAAAATGCACTACAAAACATTATCTATCTACATAAGGCATCAAATAAAAGGGGGTGGGGGGTCATGAAAGCTTTATTGGAAGAAATAAAAATTTCCAAAGTAGAAAATAAAATGTACATAAAGGAGCTAGAAAGCCCGACAGGTGAATTCTAAGTTTTTATTGGTTAAAATAGTGCCAAACTATTCAGAGAAGTCAAGGAGTTTGAGGACCAGGTAAATGCCATCAGATTTGGTATTTAAGATATTATTAGAGTACTTTCCGTAGAGTAAGGAAGGCAAGGGTGAGAGAGCAGAGAATTAAGAAATCAGTGACTATCGAGGACGTAAACCTGCTGAGGGTCAGCTACTCTGAAAGCTAAGCAAAAGAATAAAAGAGGACTTGTAAGTCGGGGATCATGATACAGTCAACACAAGTTTCTGTGTGTTTGGTGACCCTGTGCTAGGCACTGGGTACACAAAATTCTAAGGTATGCTTTCATCTTCCAGGAGAGCACAGTCTAGTGAGAAAGACAGATGCAGATAGGTAGTAATTATAATTCATCAGTCATAAAGCTCTGCTCAGAGAATATGGGAAAACAAGGGCGGCACCTCCAACCGTGTCCAGAGAGACAAGGATACACTTCCTATAAGTGGTGGTGCAAGAATAAGGTCTCAAAGAACAAGGAGTTATTAAACCAGAGGGGAAGGGCACTCCAGTGAGACTGGGTGTCATAAGCAATCATGGGGAGCAGTGTTTGGTTTGAGGTAAAGTACAAGGCTGGGAGTGGCAGAGGTATTGCAGTCTTCAGTGAATCAGTAGGTTAGTGCAGGAAATCATACACTGGGAAAAAAACGTCAAGGGTGGGAGTTGGCATGGTAAGCAAGACAAAAGTTATGGAAGCCAGGTGTCCTAAGGTCTTACCACATGTGTGACCATGGTCTGCAGGCAAGAGATATCAGCAGGGAGGCAATGGGCTGACAGGGAGACTGGAGGTCAGGAGATTATGTAAGGGTGGGAGAGACAGGATGTGGGAGGCGCATAACAAGAAAGGGTATGTTCAAAGCAGAAAAGCCTGCAGTCTGGCCTCCTGGAAGCAAAGTAGCTGCAGTAACAGTCACTGGTTCAAAGGAGGCAGAAGAGCCCCTCCTAGGCCGCTATGGGACAACAAGGTGATTCAGTCCAGCAGAGCTGGGAGTGAGTATGGGAACACGACAGACCAGAGGTTGCAGCTACCATCAAAGGTGGATAGAAAGAACATGAATAACATAGTCAAGAGCCTTAAAATTGGGCCGGCCTACCCTGCAGCACAAGCCAAAGTCATGTGCTTCTGCCTAGCCTCGCTTTCTGCACCTATAAACCCAGGAATCGGGATTCAGCGGTCATTTAAATTCCTAAAATTGTATCAGATGGCTTTCTCATACGAAAACGATGGCTATGAAACTGAGAATGTGTACATAAATTTTGCTGAAGGACTTGATTTTATTTCCAATCAGAATCCACAAACGTTACATTAGTAAGTTTCTTCTAATATAAGGCTTTAAAATTTATAATTTTTTTTTATTGTTTTTGACAGAGAGAGAGAGAGAGATACAGAGACAGAGACAGAGAGAGAACTGAACTGGGGGCACTCCCCAGTTCAGCACATAGGTCCGCACAGGCCGGGACTGGGATTCAATCCTGGGTCCCTGGCGCTGCAAAGTGAGCACTTAACCCACTGAGCCATCCCAGCTTTCCCACCTTAAAATGTATAAAGCCCTTTTACATATATTTCCTAATGTAATCCTAACCACCTCTCCATGAGAACTCTAATAATCCCTATTTTATGGGTGAAAAGAACTGAGATTTCCACATGGTAGAAGCAATTGCAGCTTTAAATTGGTAAAGGCAGTCTTTTTCTCCTAATATAAAGATATGCTTTGACAAAACCCAAGGCTTATTAACAGTTGGGTTTTGAAAATGCATTCCTTGGGGAAGCTGGGATGGTTCAGTGGGTTAAGCGCTTGCTTTGCAGCCCCGGAGCCCGAGGATCGAATCTCAGCTCCAACCCAGGTGGACCCATATGCTGAACTGGGATGTGCCCCCAGTTCAGTTCTTGCCGGGGCCTATGCAGGAGGCTCCAGGCCCAGTTCCTGCCCTGCGCAGCCCCGCACCCACCTGTGGAGTGAAACTATATGGAAAACTAATGCTGTCAACTATGGAGACTGCTCTGGGCCTTCCACCTTCACTCTGTCTCTCTCTCTGTCTCTCTCTCTGTCTCTGTCAAAAAACAATAAAATCTTTAAAAAAAAAAGGGGGGGGTGGGGAAGCTGGGATGGCTCAGTGGGTTAAGCACTCACTTTGCAGCACCGGGGACCCAGAATCTAATCCTGGGCCCATGCGGACCCATGTGCTGAACTGGGGAGTGCCCCCAGTTCAGTTCTCTCTCTGTCTCTGTAACTCTAACTCTAACTCTCTCTCTCTCTCTCTGTCAAAAACAATAAAAAAATATATTTAAAAAAACAATAAAAACAAAAAAAGAAAGAAAATGCATTCCTTAAGCAAGCAACAGGGTGTCCCTAATTGTACTAAATCTAAGAATGTCATTCCGGGCATTCAATATATTACCTGATCATTGAAATGAACCAAGGAGACTGTCTGAACTTTATTAAACTTTCATAATGTTGAAAGATCGCTTTGTAAATGCAAACAAGCCCATGTATCCACTTACCCAAACTGTTCAGTATAGAATATAGTAGAAAAATGGTCTAATTCAATCCATCTACTCTTGTGTAATTTCTATAAGTAGAACACTGAGTCAGACCAGAAATTTTATTTTCCTAATAGTGATTCCTTTCTCTTCCATCACTCTAGATAGTAGTTGGGTCCCAAATTAATTATAATACCCAGTTCATACCAACTACATACTAATAAGACTAATCAAGATAGCAAAGAAATTTCGAAGTCCTTCAAAGGAAGAAATGGGTTTCAATTATTCATGAATTATGCTTTCCTTGTTAATTCATCCATTAAAAGTACAATTTATATTTTTATATGAAATCCTTTTTAGAATATTATGGGCTTCCTTGGAGATTACAAAAACTGCAACTTTACTTTATAAACTACAGGCAGTAGCTTCTTTTCTGAAAAACACCATCAGTTTGGTAAAAGGAATTTACACTAATATTTTCAAGTCAGATAACACTTTACAAATTAATTCCTTAAAAAGTTGATTAGGGAAAGCTGGGATGGCTCAGCGGGTAAAGTGCTCACTTTGAAGCCCCGAGGACAGAGGATCGAATTCCGGCCCCGGCTCATGCGGATCCACATGCTGAACTGGGGTGTGTCCCCAGTTCAGTTCTTGCCGGGGCCTATGCAGGAGGCTCCTGGCCCAATTCCTGCCCTATGCAGCCCCACGCCCACCTGTGGAGTGAAACTATATGGAAAACTAATGTCAACTATGGAGACTGCTCTGGGCCCTCCTCCTTCTCTCTGTCTCTCTCTGTCTCTGTTTCTCTCTATCAAAAATCAATAAAATAAATCTTAAAAAAAAGTTGATTACCACAGATCTTATATTATTATTGACTAAAAAATCTCTTCAGTATCATTCCATGACCATTTAGCATTTTCAGATCATTGGCAAAAATTTTTGAATTCATAAATATACAACATATTTTATAGAAAACTCCACCACAGATTGTCTTTTATACCTAAAGTCAATAAAAATCAATCAAATCAAAAGATGATCACTAAGCAGGTAATATGTACAAACCTAATATGTACTATGTCACACCAGAAACATTTTACCCAGCAGAAAGTATAAACTACCCGAGCATTATAATTTAGCGGTTATCTTTAAGAGCATGCCATGTGTTATTTCACCTTTCAAACTGAAACATTATATTTAAGATCCTCTTTAGAAAACTGGAAGAAAAAGAAAAACATTTATTTTAAAAATATATATTTATTTCTATGCAATGACATAAGCTTACCAAAACTAGGAATACAGATGTGACTTTTCCTCATACATACTTAAGAGTTTAAGAGCAAAAAAATAAAAAGCTGTATGTAAAATCAAAAATATAGAGCACACCAGGATAGCTCAGCAGGTTGAGCGCTTGCCTTGCAAGTGCCAGGTCTGGGGTTCCATTCCTACCCCCAGAACATGCAGACCCATATGCTGAATTGCAGTGCAACTGGTAACCGCCAACATGGCAGTGAAGGTTCTCAACTCCTATGCGGGAGGCCCCCAGTTTGGTTCCAGCCCCACTCAGCCCCACATCCACCTGTGTGGAATGAAACCACATCACAACTAATGATATACAACTGTGGAGACTGCTCTGGGCCTTCCCCACTTTCTCTCTCTCTCTCTCTCTCTCTCTCTCTCTCTCTCTCTCTCTCTCTCTCTCTCTCTCTCTCTCAAAACAATAAATTTTTTTTTAAATCAAAACTATAGATGAACACAGAATGTATAAACCAAATTCTGTCATAACAGGTAAAGTCCATGCTAGTTCATCCATCTCACTTGGCTGTTAACTCTACAGAGACGACATTCAAGAAATACACTGAAATTTCCATCTTAATCGGACAGAAAAGGCTATGCTCCAGAGCTGTGGCTGAGTAATGACAAGCCCCTTCATCGCCTGGTAACCATGTCTAGAGGCCGACCTGAAGGTTTCAGAAAAATCATCCCAGAAGGGAATATGATAAGACTCATTAACAACAACCTGAAAGGATGTGTGCTTTCTTTCTTAGCTCACTATCCCAATGACTTCATTCAGCTCATATTTCAATTCATCCTGAGAAATGAAAGAGGTTAACATGTCCTTTGTGGGGTAATCAGGAGAATCAATTTCAACTGCTGGGTGAATGACTCACATAAATTTCCAAAGACAAAAATTCCCTAGGTGGTGTGCGCACAGCCCTCCCATTGGTCAGATCTCATAGTTCAAGTTTTTAATAGCAAAATATAAACATCACCCCAATACTCACTTTTAGTTTCTTATTCAGTTTACAGCAGTATCTGTACACCATTGCCAAGTTCAGAGGTCCAAAATCTGCATAGAAACTGAGATATTTTTTTAAAAAGTGGTTAGTAAAAATGTAACTTCCAGTAACATCAATGCTCATTTTTGTTTTCACTAAAATCACATCAAATTTTAATTATATTCAGGAATATAGTCAATAATATTGTGATAAATTTGTATGGTGACAGATGATTACTAGACTTACTGAGGTGATCACATTGTATGGTATATAAATGTTCAGTCACTATATTATATATCTGAAACTAATATAAAATTGTATGCCAACTATACTTAAATAATAAAAGAGAGGGAAGCAGGGATGGCTCAATGGGTTAAGTGCTCACTTTGCAGCCCCAGGGACCGAGGATCAAATCTCGGCCCCGGCCCATGTGCACCCATATACTGAGGTAGGGAGTGCCCCCAGTTCAGTTCTCACCGGGGTGAGACCCTGGCCCAGTTCCTGCCCTGTGCAGCCCCACTCCCACCTATAGAATGAAACTATGTGGAAAAACCGATGATGTGCAACTATGGAGACTGTTCTGGGCCCTTCCCCTTCTCTCTATCTCTGTATCTCTCTTTCTCTCTCTCTCTGTCAAAAACAATTAAAAAAATAAAATAAAAAATAAATCAAAAAAAAAAAAACCTTGAAAAACTAATTAAATAAAGATTAAACCAACAATCATCAAAAAAATTATACAGGATTTCACTATTGGGTGAGAAATTAATATAACTACACAGCCTACAATAGTACTTACCTTCTTTTTGGCTATGCTACTTTGATATTTAAATTTTTTTTTTCTACCTAGTCCATGATTACTTGAACATTAATTGTAATCTTTAAATTACTCATGGATACATTTCTGAAGCACATTGTTAGTCTACAAACTGTACATTTACTATTTGTTTTATGTTCTTCTCAATCTTCTATACTGTAGATTTAGAATTAAGATTTAAAATTATGATTGGTTAGATATTGCAGGAAGCTGATAAGGAAAGCTTACAACCAATTTTTGAAGATAATTCTCTGTTCCTTCTTTCCAATGCCTATTTCTTATAACTTCTCCAAAAACATCAAAAGAGATTAAATTTGATCCTAAGATCACATTAAAGAAACATCATTAACTTGAAAAACATTATTAAAAAATATAAATATTGATAAAAAATTTTCAATTATTTTCAGGAATACGGGTCAGTATATAATTGATAGTAATCCAAGTAAGTAATGGTTTCACCCTGCTAAAGTCCTCCAATTACTATAACCATTCTCAACATTGGACAGTTTTGAGTTCCACCTCTCTATTATCTCCCTGCCAGGGCCTTAAGTAAAAGATCAAAAAGCAAGCAATGAAAGAACAAACATCAACATAACACATATGCGGCCTACACTTCCTGGTTTTATTTCTCTATCACATACTTCATCATAAAGCTCGTATGCTCTGGGTTCCAATTCCAACTATCCCGTGTAAATCTTACTCTCAATTCTCAAGTACCTTAAATCCAGTAGTCTTTGTTTCATTCTCCTTGAACTCTGCCTATCAAACGACACACTGGCTTGTCTCCGTCTCTCCACCCACTGACATCTTCAGGATACAGTCATCAGTCTACAGACCATCCATGGCCCTGAATTTAATCCATCTTCAACCATCTGCTGGACCTCACATCTATAGGTCCTCCCATTCTCTGGAACTCAGAATGTCTCAAACTCAGCCCATTTCCCTTCAGATCAGCCCACCAGGCTAAAACCATTTTGCTTCTCCTAGTTACGCAGACACAAAGCCTCCCAATCACAGTGGGGCAACACATAAATATTAATTTAATTTTCATATATCAAATGAGCTACTATTCTAAGTTATCCCTTTCTTTTCCATTCCTACTTCAGCAACAAAAGTCCAGTTCCTCATCTCATTTCTTTACTATTTAAATTCACTCTCTCCCTTGCCCAATCATCCGACAGTCCACACTCAGAAGACACTGCCCTTCTCTCAAGTTCCCAGGACTTCCTATCCAAGCCACTCTTTTCATCCACTACACTTTCTATCACATACTATGCGATAATCCTTTTAAGGGTGGAGACTACCTGCCCAAATGCAGTGCAAGCCTCTCCCTCAGAGACCGTATCTCACACCTTATATGATTAGAAGAAAGTCCTACTCTTAATATAAAACTTCAACAAATAAGTCTTTATTATGAATATTTTGATGCTCAATTTCAATTTAGTTTAGACCACATATCTACTAAATATTAGGTTTCAAAAATATATATACAAAGAAACCTTCATTGTGAGGGAATCATTTGATTTCATTTTTCTGCTACCCAAATTACACTATCATAGATAACATCATTACACTACATCAAAACTGACAAAAGCCACTTGCCTTACATAAGTTAAAAATAGTGAACTTGTGTATTTTGTGTTAGGCAAGGTGGTAATAGTTTGGAACTTATGTTCCAGGTAGTACCAAAATTAGCTGTCTCTATCCAATGGCTTCATGACAATAAAAACACAGAGTTGCACAATAAAAACTATATAAAAAAATATAAAAGAAAACTTGCAATAATTTGAAATAAAAAATTCTTGACTGATTTCCAAAGTTAAACAAAGAACCCATGAATCCAAAATGAACTAGGCCGATAATACCAAATTACTGGCCAGTCCAAGACCTAGCAACAAAAATCCACTCAAAGGCACCAAAATGAAGTTTCAAATAAACACCTACTGGCATTGATTTCCTTGTCCTTGGGTTCTCAGAAGCAATATGTTTGATTAATATGCCTTGTATTTTACTATTTGAATATAAATATTGACACAGAATTTTAAGGTTAATCTGGCATTTTTAGTTCTGGTTATTTTAGCTTTTTAAACTCACTTTGAACAAATGTCAGTGAAGTAGAAAGAATTCAGTTCATCTAATTCCTGTTTCATACTAACCATTATAAGCCTACTTTAATTTCAAACTCAAAGCTATATAGTATCTAACACCATAGCTTAAGTCATATGTAATTTTGGAAGCAACATAGTTAGCAAACACAGTTATTTCACCAAATATCAGGAAATAAATTGGCATACACCAACAAAAAAAAAAAACAACAGGAAAAAATAAATCAAATACAGACCTCATCCTTATGTTGATCTGCACTCTCCAACATGGCTATTTAATTTAAATTAATTAAAGTTCAATAAACTGATAATTCAGTTCTCCGATCATACTAGCTTACCTAAAGTCTCTGAAAGCTACATGTGGCTAATGGCTAATTGGACAAAACAAATATAGCACACTTCCATGATTGCAGAAAATGTTCTGCACTGCTGGACAACAATGACCAAGATGAAAGGATGAGATAGGAACAAAGATAACTATAAAACACTAGAGAAATTGCCAAGTACCATGAGTAAGGTAGAGATAAAATGTTTAAAGACAATGTCCTTCCCTTCAGGGCCCACGCACTTTCTTACAGTGAGATTCAGTCTGGTAATTCTTATCGTCTTCTGTTCAAGGGGGTCATATTTCTAATTAACTAGTTTGGGAACCAGAACAGAGGAGGACAGATAGAAAAATAGAAGACCTGATCCCCACCCTCTTTTACCATCCTTCAAAGAAACAGGTTGCTTTAGGAGCATTGGATAGCTACCGTGAAGAAGGTAACACCTCTATCTTGGCCACAGAACCTGTTACAGGTAGGAAATAACAAGCGATCTTAACCCAGATGGTTTCCCACCTCACAATATCTTGACGCTCAATGGGTTAGCTTTCACATTTCACAAAAGGGAGGGGGGGGTCTTTAAGGCACACTAAGAAATTCAGTCAAAACCTTTGCATACCTTTGATAGATGACTGGATAAAGAAGTTGTGGTACATTTATAAAATGGAATACTACTCAGCAATAAGAAAAGATGAAATACAGCAATTTGTGACAACATGTACGGACCTTGAAAACATCTTAAGCGAAATAAGTCAGAATGGAAGAATCAAGAAACATATGACCTAACTTATAGGTGGAATATAAAACTGAAAGAAACAAAG
>PVKE010026941.1:0-21953 GCA_004027555.1 Craseonycteris thonglongyai
ATTTCAAGGAGTTCCTTTTGGTTCTGCTCTAGCTTCTCAATTTTGTTGGTAAAGTACTCATTTTGCTCAGAAAATTTCTTGTTGAGGTCATTTAACTGTGTCTGGGTACTTTGCCAGCATTGAGTGAGCTCTCTGAGTGTCTTGATTAATGCAGCCCTGAATTCTGTTTCACTTAGATTTGATTCCAAGTATGCAAGGTGTTTTACTAAAGACTGCCCCTGATCTTCTGGAGGGGCTTTGGATTCTGAGGTGTGCATTGTGTTTGATGAGGTTCTTTTTGCTTTCCGCATGAGTCTGTTTTCCCTCTGGGGGTTTGCCTATCAGATGGGCTTCTCTTTATTTTTTCTTTTGGGCTCAGTTGTGGGAGAAGGAGATTTTGGGAGAGGGTTGGGGGAAACTGACAGCTTCTGTGTCCTGGGGCACTTCAGGTTGCTGTCTTAGCTGTTAGATAGCAGGGTAGTAAAGGTGTGGCCAGGGGTGGGGGCATATGAGTAGGAGCTAGGGTGGGCCTGAGACACAATAGCAGATTCCTCTTTTAGCAGGGGGTCTGGTGGTTCAGTGTGGGCGGGGCGCAGTAGCTCTGGTCTTTCTCTCCTCCACCTGGCTGCCCCTTCTTCAATCGTATCTGTAAGCCACACCCTGGTCGGCCAAGCAGTCCCGCACAGGCAATGACACCACAGAGACCTGGACGGCAGCCCAGTTTCGCGCGCATGCTGCAACGCCCCAGAGGCCCGGTGGGCGGGATGCCAAAAGCCCAGTTGCACACTCGCAAGCAGGCAGCAGTGCTGCAGCGGCCCAGTGTGCAGGGCGCCAAAAGCCGGTCTTGCCTGCAGGCAGTGGCGCTGCTGCGGCCTGGTGAGCAGGGCTCCAAAAGCCCAGTAGCGCACTGTCGAGCAAGCAGTGGTGCTGCGAAGACCCGGTGGGCGGGGCGCCGAAAGCCCAGTTGCGCACTTGCGTACTGGCAGCGGTGTCGCGGCGGCCCGGTGGGCGGGGCACCGAAAGCCCTGCGCGCACAGGCCGTAGCTCGGGTGGCAGCCGCTCTATGCTCCCGGCTCTGTTGAGACCGCCGGAGTCACTCCAAGCACATCCCATGCAGCTATGCCCACTCAAGCCCCAGCCCTCACTCCAAGAGCCCTGTCCTCAGAAGGCGCTCCCCCACAGCCAATCTCCTCCGTAAATCAGGGGTGCTGCGCTGCTGTGGGCTGGTGCCCTGCTCTCACCCCACCCGCCGGGAAGTGCAGCCGCCCTGCTCCACAGTCCCTGTTCCACCTTAGGCTCTGTGATCTGATTAGGGCACTGTGTGCTGTCCCTTGAGTTCAGATGTTAAATTGTCCACAGTCTTGTGGGGCTTCCACGCTCCCTAGGTCTCGGCTTCCAGCCCGCCCTCGATCCAGCTCCACTTTGACCATAGTCCCCCAATCCCCCTTTGTTTTTGCCAGCCTCACGCCGCGCTCCAAGACTCTGTCCCCGAACCGCTGCTTCCCTTTCCCTCTCCCGCTCTCCCCTTTTTTGTCTAACCTTTGGGTGTTGTTCTACATTGTGTGGTTCTCTTAGTTGAGGTTTCTTCTCAGAGTTTCTCCTGTGGATTCCCCTCTGTTCACAAGGCCCTTCCCAGGCAGTTATCAGCATTCTCCTATCATGCCGCCATCTTTGATCCACCTCAGAGTTCGATTATTTAGTCAACTGAAAATGCAAATAGGCCATTTAGATATCATCAGAATTATGACCAAAGTCCTGGCTGCAATCCAAATATATTATTCATCCATCCATCATTCCATCCATCTGTCCATTAGTTATCAAACAGTTATTGAAGGCATAGTAGGTATACAGAGTGATCAACATGGAAGACAGGTCCCCTATTCTCCTACAGCTGATATCCTAGTGAGGAAAAGAAACCTACAAGTAAATAAAGTAGGTTAATGCCATGATTTCAAAGTCATGCATGGAAATAGATAGATATAGATATAGATATAGATATAGATATAGATATAGATATAGATAGGTCCGGATATATGACTAGCATCCCTATTGGTATTTTTGGAAGTGCAGTCAGGGAAGTCTTCTTGTGGAGAAAATAACTAAGGTGAGATCCAAATATTGAAAAAGAACTCCCTTTAAAAAAATATAGGAAAATATCCTAGGCACTGTTAAAGGTTTGAGGCAGAAATAAGCTAGAAGGCTATTCATTCATTGACTTAGTAAATATCTATTGCATGTTAATTTTGTGCCAGGTATTATATGCTAGGGTAATTTTGGGGTGCTCTGCAATTTGCCAATAGCATTTCAATTGTATCATTTTCTTAAAAAAGTAGGTCAAAAGTGCAGACTCTAGAATCATGCCACTTGGGTTCAAATTTTGACTCTGCCAATTGTTATTTGTGTTACTTTGGAGACATTATTGAATCTATCTACATTTCAATTTTCCATCTGTAAAATGAGAATACTAATAGTACCTGTGCTAAGGACATTTATAGTGTTAAGTGAATCAATTTTTATGTAGATGTTAGACTGGAGCCTAGCTCATGTAAGTACTCAGTATGTGTCAGCTATTATTATTTCAGTGACCCTATTGATCTAATTTGCTTTTTAAATAGTTATAAATTTCTGTATAATAATTTAGTTTGAAATTTTTTATAAGAGTTCTGTTTTGAAATTTGTCTTTTCTTCCTTTGGAAAAAAAAAATGAGGTCATTCTTTATTCTCTATGATTCCCAAAATAGCACCAGTAGCCTGCTCAATAATTTTGTTTGGAAATCAATTTACTTGCACTTGGAAAGTTAGACTAATTAAAAGCAGTTTTTTTTTCATCTTTTCTGACTTTCAGTTAATTTTAATATTAACTATGCTCTTTTCAATTTGATGGCAGTTTACACTGACACAGGTTTGAATATTTCTGCTTGCTTTGATATGTAGGATTCATACCTACGGTACTTTACTGGCTTTGGGAAATGAAGAGCTAATGAGAAAATGAGAAAATTTTATTGACATATAGAAAACATGTTCTCTATTTTTGTGTGTGTCAGTATAGTGGTTTTATCTCCCCATTATTCTTTCTTAGACTTCAAGTATTCTTGTGTGTATTTGATAGAATAGTTCATTTTGGATTTTGTAACATTTTGGATATTTTTTTCTCAGTGACTTGGTTAAGCTTATTCCTTTTCTTATTTGCCATTGTTGTCCTAGTCCTTATACCTAGAAACACATTCTGGGACATAGTAGGGAACAGTGTATTTTGAATGAATGAATGAAACTTTTTGCACCTTATTTAAAAAATCTGGATTCATTAGTGAGCGTTCTATAATAATCTCATTAATTTAATCACCTGCTTCTTTCTCTTTGGAATCATTACTCCAATGCATAGAATAGAGTTGGTACATAGTATTTGCTCAGTAATATTTGTGAAGCAATGAATTAATATGTCAATGTATTTTCAGAATTTAATTTTGATGGTTTAATACTAATAAAAGAAAAATGCATATAATATTTCAACCTCAAGATTTCTATTTATTTGAGAACTGGTGACATTGGTACAGTAACAGGAAAAGAGTGAGTTTGCTAAAGATATAACTCACATTGTGGATACAAATGTTAATATGAGGCCTGTCTGAAAAATATCCAGCCATGTAACTGTTCTTGTTATGTAGACAATGACTGGACTCTGAATCTGCTATTGTGCAGTTAGCTTTTCTATTGAGTCTTTTTCTCATCTATCTTTTTGCATATTTGCATTTGTATTAAGTTTTTTTTTAATGAGTATACTGCTGCTTAAAAGGATTTATATAATTTCCCATAAGTCAGATCCTACAAACATGATTATGAGATGGTTACAAATCCCTTTCTCTAATTATGCCTGGTTAGTTTGCTATATATATCTTTATTCTGCTGTGGTTTAAAAAAACAAAACAAACAAACAAAAAAACACCTTTTATTTTTCCAGATGACTTTTGAAGAAAATCAGTATTAAGGAGTGGGATCCTAACACCTGAAATGTGGAGAATAAATGTGAGTAACTAGAGATTAATAAGGACATGATTCTTGGTTTAGAATTCATGTGAGCGTGGTACTGTTGTTCTGAATTGGTGTCCTTAAATGGTATTTATGAGGAGCTAGTGCCGGAGACGTCAAAATTAAATGACTAAGTTGAAAATAATGTCACCAATAAATGGATGATTTCATTTTATCTTGAAATGGATTGATCTGTAATAGTTAATGCAAAATTCCTACTCAAATAAACTTGTTCCCTTCACATTTTTCTTCTCACTAAGAGAATAAATGTTAATCTTTGAGCTTTTTGCTTATCATCTGAAGAATTAAAGAATATTAAACAGCCTGCTTAGATTACATCCATGTCTTGACCTATAACAAGAGTATGTCTAAATTTCATAGGAAACCTTAACTCTCCTTGGATAAAGAAGAGAAACATCTGTGTTGATTAGATTAAAAGTAAAAATATGGGTTCACATGGAAAATAAAAAGGTGGGTGGGGGTTTAGAAAGGAGATACTAAAAATCTTAACTATTAGGACTTGATTATAAAATCCTAGAAATATCCTCTGAAGTGTGAAGGAGGTAGGTTTAAGAGAAACAAGCAGATAGGAGATTCTCTGATTTTATTTTTACCCGTGTTCCTCTTTTGAATTGGGAGACCTCGTGGGAGGCGGCTCCTCCTACAGTTCTTGCCATAAATCAGTGTCTGATGAAATGTAGGAAGTGTTTAATATATACTGATAGAGCTGAGTGGAATTGAAACTGGCTTTCACAGGAGGTTAACGGGGTGAAATGAAGACTTTAGAAGTTTTTAAAAAATGTTATCTATGACCTCTCTCTAGTAGAGAGATAGTGAAAACGAGGAGATGCTTTTTTAGGAGTCCCACACTGGACGAAGTTTGGGTAGTAACCTCTGGACTACTAAAGTAGCATCCTAACTGGTCTTTTTGCCTCCAGTTTTGCTTTATCACAATTTATTCTCACAGAGCAGCCAGAGTTGTCATATAAACTAACTCATCCTCAGTTTCAACCCCCAATTTCCACTTAGTCACTTCAATGCCACCCTGGCTTCCTTCTCTCAAGTTCCAGCCACACTGACTCCTTCTGTTGATTGAGCAGCTGGGTGGAAGGTCATTTCCACCCCCTTCTCTGAGGGTGTGTCATATGTTTCTAATACAGTTAGATACTTTTGTCAGGTTGGCATTCGATCTTGCGCTCCTCAGTTTTCTGAGTTTTTTTTAATTTGTATACATTAAGGTTTATTCTTTGTGCGGTAAGATTTTCTGAGTATTGACAAATGCGTAGTATGATTTATCCAACATTGCGTCAGTACACAGAATAATTTCAATGTCCTAATGATCTTTTCACTATCTCTATAGTTTTGCCTTTTTTTCCAGCATGCCATGCAAATGGAAATATATAAAATATAGCCTTTTCAGAGTGGCTTCTTTTGCACACCTTTGCATGGTTTAATAGCTCATTTTTTATTATTGGTGAATAGTATTCCATTGTATGGAAGTATCACAGTTTGTTCATCCTTTCAGTTATTGAAGGATATCCTGGTTGCTTCCTGTTTTTGATGATTGTGAATAAAGCTGTTATAAAACTCATGTGAATTTTTGTGTGGACATAAATTTCAACTCAATTGTGTAAATGCCTATAAATGTCATTGCTGGGTTACATGATAAGGTAAGGCATTACTTAACTTTATAAGAAACTGCCAAACTTTCAAAGCATCTTCCAAAGTGACTGTAACCATTTGCATTCCCACCAGCAACGAATGAGAGTTTCTGATACACCAAGAAAATTTGTGTTGTCTGTGTTTTGGCTTTCAGTCATCCGAATAGGCATGTAGTAGTATATTGTTGTTTAACTTTGAGTTTTTCTAATGACAAATAACGGTGGGTATTTTTTTATATACTTATTTACCATGTGTATATCTTCTTTGGTGAGGTGTCTGTTCAGAATTTTTGCCTCTTTTTGAAATAGCATTGTGTGTTTTATTACTGTTGAGTTTTAAGAGTTCTGTGTACATTTTACATACAAGTTCTCTATCAGATATGCAGTTTTCAAATTTATTCTTCTAGACTGTGGCGGTCTTTTAATTCTCTCATCAGTGTCGTTCACAGAATAGTTTTTAATTTTAATGAATCTAACTGACTAATATTTTCATGGATTACGCCTTTGTTGCTGTATCTGAGAAGTCATCCCTGAAGCCAAGTCACACAGAAATTCCCTTGATATTTATTTTTCAGAGTAGAAATGATTTTTAGTGCAGGAAGCTCCTATGATAACTAGAATAAATGATTTAAAATTTGGCCCACAAATCTATTCTTTTATTTATCAAAAAATGGTGACTTTTAGTATTTACAAGGGATGGTCAAGAAATACTGCTTTAGTCAAAGTCATTTAAAGGCACTTGTCAAATACTTCCAACTAAAAGGCTAGCTGATTGAGGATAATTTTCTTTTATTATTATTAGAAATGCATAGATAAAAGGCCAATTCCTTTCCCATTGTGTACAGATAATTCCCATTATCATTAATTGGAGTTTTATGAGTAATGCGAAAAGGAAACATATGAACTTCATAGGGGAAAACTTTTACTAACTGTTCACAAGGCCAAATTCTCTCAACCAGTAGGTGTCATTCTCTCTCTATTTGAATGTGAATTTCTAATCTCTGCCTTTAGTTATCTGTTCTGAAAATAAGGTATGACAAGCAGCTTCATTTCAGTCTGTGTTTCTTTTGATCATTGTTCCAAGTTGGTATCTTTTTCCTTCCATAATAAGAAGGGTGCCAAGGTGTGAAATTGGGACAGTTTGACAGAAGTAACAGTCGATAAGCTTCCGTCTTTCAGTCACTTAGCCCTTGGTGTGGAATATTTATCTACTTATTTGTTCAGTTCATAGGAAAACATTGATTAACTTGAAAGGAAAAGACATTCTGTTCTAATGTGTCTTTCAAAGTAGGGCATTCCATATATATATATATATTTTGGTGGGGGGAGGGAATGTGTTAAGATAAACAGGAAAAAGCTATGTATAGTTTTGGTAAGTAAGGTAGAAGAAAAGGAGTTACTCAGGAAGCCCTGATCCTGAGTGTTACACAGTCCCATAGATGCTGACAGCTGCAGATGTCATCTCTCCCTTGAGATCACTATGGCTCCATGGCTCCCTAAGACACAGTTAATCACCCCTCCTTCGCAATCTCATATCTACTATGATGGTGCATTTATAGCCCTCCACTACCATGTCTGTTTACTTGACTCATTAAAGGTTAAGTGTTTTGATGATAGGGACAATACCCTGGCATTAATCTGCATTAATTTAATTAGTAAATAGTTATGGACATTTGATTGTTTTAAACACATTTTAAGCATTGGGAGCACCATAGTGAATGACACAGTGATTCTTTGTATGATACTGAAGTGGGCTAGGAGAATCCAGACAGGAAAATAGCCAATGACCATCCAGGATAAAAATATTACAAAAGAATTAAATAGCATTATGCAGGTATATGGAAAGGACATTTTTCATATTTACAGAAATATCATATTTAAGTAGAGTTATTAAGTATTAGAAATAGCCAGGAAAAAGGGGCAAGGGTAGGTTAGCAAAAAACAAAAACAACTTTTAGGAAAAGAGCATATATTTTCTTCAATTTTTTTTTTTTTACCAGTACTTAGAACAATAAGTAATAGATGTATGTTAAATGAATGATTGGGTAGGTACATTTCAGGAATCTATGACCCAATGGAGAGCCTGAGCCCTAAATGTAGAATAATTAGTATACTTACTATTTTTTAATAGTGATGTGGTCATATTAGCAAGAGAAGAAAAGAAAAAACAGAATTCTCAACTAGTAAACTGTCCTAAAAGACCTAATCACTTTTGAAACTATATTTTTTGAAATATGCTATTCTCAATGATTGGCCATAATGGTATATGTGATTGTATTGTGCATTTTAAAATTCTGAAAAACATAGAGGCTAAGTATATGAACTTTGAAATAGGGTTATGTACTTTAAAGCTAAATCATTCCATTTATTGAGCTTTTAACTCCCTAATAACTGTTCACCTGATTTTCTCTATCTGGCTTATGAAAATCAGAAAAACACAATTATTTTGCCTAAGAAGGCATGTTCATAATTCTATTATTCATGAATGTCATGACTTGTCTATCATTTTGGGTAGCTGTTCAGCATGTTTAGCTTTTTTTTGTGTGTGTTTTTCTTTTTGTGGGGTTTTGTGTGTGTGTGTGGCTGTCTAAACAGCTAACTAAAATGAATACTAAACTTCCTTAGTGCTAGCAATATATATTTTAATAACTATAAAAGTTTATAGTCATCCGATTTCTGAAGTTTAAAAGGCATACATAGTTTGGAAGAATGTTATAAAGGGAAACAGAATTAGCCACCCCAGAATATGCCTCTTTGGCATGAGGATTATTTTGAACTCGATATTATTTTTTTAAAGATTTATTTTATTGTTTTTTTGACAGACAGAGAGAGACAGAGGGAGGGGGAGGGCCCAGAGCAGTCTCTATAGTTGTATGTCATCAATTTTTGACATGGTTTCTTTCCACACAAGTGGGCGGGAGGGGCGGGGGGCAGTGGTGAGCAGGGCAGGAACCGGGCTGGGGTTCCTCCCATGGGAGGCACACCCCCTTGAGCACAGCTCATTGAGCCAGGGACAGAAAGGGGGAGTGAGAACCGAACTGGGGGCCTCCTGCATGGGAAGCACACTCCAGTTCAGCACATGGGTCTGCACTGGCCAGGGCTGGGATTTAATCCCAGGTCCCCCAGGCTTTCTCTAAAAATTTTAAAGATAGTACCCATTGTTTTCAATGGACTTAGAGAGAGAGAGAGAGCAAGAGAGAGAGAGAACTCATGTCTATGTATATGTGTGTTGTGTATGTATGTGTGTGTGTGTGTGTATATATGTGTGTATATATACATATATACTTAATTGTATTTATTAAATATTTATCATAAAATTTTTCAAAAATATGTGTAAGTAGAAAAAAATAAACATGGAGTTATAAATTAAGACAAGTCGACCTTGAAATCTAGAGCTCTATTATGTGAAATGGAATAATAAATTCCTAAACAACTATCAAGCAACAAAAGTTATATAGCTGCTCAATAAAGGCTGCTAAGTATATAGACTCAGTCCCTTATATTTTGGAGATGAAACCTCTGCCTGGCCCTGCTAATTATACTATTATGCTGATAAGGGTGCATCAACTTTTAAATAATTCTGACAGACCAGATTAATATAGCAAACTGACAGAACAATGGATTATGTAATGTGAAGTAAATGGGACTTTAAAAGTCCTTCTTACCCTTACCAAAGAAGTGCACAATAATTTTCCTAATACCCTATAGAGATCTCCAACGAAGCCTAGCTATTATTTTAGGATCACATATAAAACTAGATGAAGATAAAGACCAATTTCTTAAATGTTTTGTGTTATTTTTTGAATAGATTTGCCTTAAAGCTGAGTATTGTAATACTTGTATTTGTGTGGTTTTTGTCTACTTTATAAGGTGTTCGAAGCATCTAAAAGAATCAGGTACACAGTAGCAGGCTAAAGAACTTCTCTCCTTCCCCCAAATTTTATGACTTCCTAATCCTTAGAATCTGTGAATGTTACTTTGTATTGCAAAAGAGACTGCAGATATGATTGAGGTAAAGACCTTGAGATAAGGAGAATATCCTGGATTAACTGAATGAGTTCAGCTAATCAAGAGCCCTTAAAATCGGAGAACATTTTCTTGCAGCAGTCAGATGGAGATGTGACTATGTAAGAACACTCAGAGATACACAGAGTTACTGGTAGTGAAGATGGCCTTGAGCCACATAATGTGGTGGCCTCTAAAAGTTGAAAATGGCAAGGAAGGCTTCTCCCGGATAGCTTTCAGCAAGGAACTTAGCACTGCTGACACCTTGATCTTAGCTCCATGAAACATCTGTCAGAGTTCTTACAGTCAAATGTGAAAGAATGCATTTGTTTTTTTTTAAGCCATTTACTTAAATGAGTAATTTACCACAACAAAAATATATATATCAAATGTGTAATATAATTTAATGGAATTCACTTAATTATGATTGTATCTAATGATTAAGTGCTGAAATAAAAATTACTCATACAGTTTTTATTATATATTTCATATTTATTAGATATTTATTTATTATTTGTTATTAGACATGTAATATGCCTAATGGCCTGGAGTACTAGATGAAGATTTAGAAAACAGAATGTTATTAGGGTGTTTGCTTATTACTGTTTGCCCTTAACAAGAAACTTCAAGAGATAGATGGCTCAGATAATTATTGGTCAGTGTTCAAGCATGAATAAAAGGAGAGAGTCTAGAATTTCAGAAAATTTCAGGTTTGGAAGAGGCTATTAATTCTCGTTTCCAATGGGCAATAGATAACACTGAGATAGGCTCCACGTTACACATGAAAATTAGAAATCACATGATTTCTTTTGGCCAGTGAATTGAGAGGAGGGGGGACATTGGTAGCTAGCCACATTCTCTCTTCCCCAGCTTTGGATTTCCAGAAGTCTGTGTCAGGATGGAGCTTCACCCTGAGTCTAGAAGACAGTACAAAGGCAGACACCTCTTGCCAACATAGAGCCTAAACTAGCTTATCCTGATGGGTGGAGACAACTTCATTAACAGTTTCCAAAGAACTCCTGGAAGTCAGTTTTGATTCTTACAGCATAGGCCCATCCTTGAGCAAATAAATCACTGTTATTGAAGAATGAAGTATGCTGAGTAGTTGGAAGCACAAGCCACAGGGCTTTCTGAAAGATGAGGGTAGAATTATATTATCAGATCAACAAGTGTGGAGTGAGGGAAGGGATTTGTTTTTTTCTCAAAGTCTGTCATTTAATGGATGTTCTGGTTACAAAGTGGTTGAATAGATAAGAGACAGCAAAATCAATACCTGTCTGAACCACCCAATAATCTCTCATTGTCTGTATCATCTACATCTAGCTCCTTGATAGTTCTCCTTTATTTTGGATTTTATGGAATATATGTGTATAATTTAAACTTTTTTTCTTGCACAAAAAATATTGGCTTGCCTTTTAGGAGCTGCCAAAGTGACAACCTAACCCAAGTCAAAACTTGAAATCTCAAATTAAATCTCATCTAATTGGATGAATATGCTATAAAGATAAATATTGATGGTTCACACTATTTGTAAACTCTGCAAGATAGAAGAATTTGAGAGGATAGTTGTGCCACAGGACCAACCACAGATTGCCTTCAAATGCAGAATTATTTTGGGCTTCTTATAGAAATTCTAAACATTTCAAGTACTTCAAAAAGCTGATTCCTCTTCACCTCCTAATTCATACTAACTCTGAAATCTCCAGTTAGTTTGCACATTCTAACTGTGAAGAATACTGTCCTTGGAGTTACTTTTCTTCTTTATAGTGGTGATTACAGGCTGTGTAAACCAACTTTGCACTTCTAGAAAAAAAAATAACATTAAAAAAAACACACACACACACAAAAACAGGATAAATGGATAAATGCACTTTTCAGGTCTATTCCAGCCCAACTCTGTAATGATCTCAAACTGTAATTTACCTCTGGGTTGTTTTAAGAGCTTTTGTGTGACTACAGCAAACAAAAGCCCCTCTAAACAAGTTGATTTTATTGTATTGGTTTAAACAATGAACTGTCTAATTTGTTTACCTGCCAACAAAATTTTTTTTTGTTGGTTTAGGTTTGCCAAAGGAAGAACCAAGTGAAAACCTTTTTTGAGTAGAGGAATATTTAAAGGATGGAGAGCCTTCTTTAACAGCTACCTTAGATATGACTTTCATTTGTAACCTGCACAGTCAACTGTACAATTACCTTGCTTTTATAATTCAGAGAGGCCAAAAGATTTGACAGCTTTGCACTAATGCCTAGGTTAGTAGAGAAAAGATTTTAATGCTCCTGAATTGTAGCTGCTACCCAAAATGCATTTAAAAATGCATCCAATAGGTTTAAATTTTGCAATAGTCTTAATAACTTGATCTTCAATTCGCCCCTTCTTTTGCCTGGAATGCCCTTTTTTAAAGTCAGTCAAATTTTGTCACTTCCTCATTCTCAGAATCTGTGAATGTTATCTTGCTTTGCAAAAGGAACTTTGCAGATATGATTAAGGTCAGGACCTTCTTGAAGAGCCTGACAGTTGTGTTCTCCATCACCCTACTCTGTTCCCAAATAACTCCTCCTGCCTATGCCCTGCCTGTGCACACATCTACTATTGCCTAGCATAGAGCCTGTATATAAAAAGTGCTTAATAAATATTTATTGAACTGAATAAAATAGATTTACTTTAAAACTTGCTAGAACAGTAACCAAGGCACTGGGGACTGATTTATTCAATTCAAAGAGAAATGCAAGAGCAACTAATGAGGTTAGATATGTGAATTTGATGCTTATCAAAATTCTTTTACTGACTGTATCTGACTCCAACTCTGTGTTTTTGAAAATATGTTCTTGATCAGGAATATTCTTCCTAATTTCTATAATGGCAAGTTTCTATTCTTTTAATTTTCAGTTTAAGTATTATTCATTCTGGGAAATCTCACACTCTCTAGATATCTTTGCATACTTTCTCTTGCTTTTATAGCTTGCTGTTTATAAATAATTCTAATACAATATGTATCACATTATATTGAAATTACACATTCACGTGTCTCTCTGCACTTTAATTTGGTGCTCGTAGAGAGCTGGGTTTCCCTATTTTCTTCATCATCCCCTTTCTTCTTACACCACATTGTTTAATATAGTGCTCAACATTAGATATTGGATATACCAGTTAGTTTCACTCTGTCTCAGTACTGTGTTCCATGGAAGATGGGAGGATTGAGATTTGGAGCACAACTGACAAATCATCACCAAGTAGAGGAATAAAAACTCTAGCACATGACTTTTTAAAATATTATCTTTTTTTTTTAATATATATATTTTATTTATTTATTTATTTATTTTGACAGAGGAGAGAGAGAGAGAGATACAGAGACAGAGAGAGAACTGAACTAGGGGAGCTCCCAGTTCAGCATATGGTTCCGCACGGGCTGGGTTCGAAATTCGATCCTCGGTCCCCGGCACTGCAAAGTGAGCGCCTAACCCACTGAGCCATCCCGGCTTCCCCTAGCACATGATTTTTTAAGGGTAGCAGACACTCATGTCAACTTGCTATGTATGTGCCATGGAGTCCAGAGACCTAGTTTTAAACCTGGGTCCACCACTTAGTTAGGTGACCTTGGGTCATTTATTTGACATCTCAGAATCTCAGTTTTATCATCTGTAAAACAGAATTTGCTTATAAAGTTTGGTCTTCCCTCTCTGTTCTGCAAGTGACAGAAATAAACAATGTAACTACATTGACCAGAAAGGGGAATTGACCATCCATGTAACTAAAATCCAAGGTCAGTTTTGCTTTAGTCACTGTTCAGTGCAGAGATGCAAGAGATGTTGCTGGAATAGGTTTCTTTTCATCTGTGGATTTGGTTGTTCTCTGCTCAGCTTCATTCTCATAATCTCCGTGTGTCTGACAAAAATGTCTGTGCCATTTCTAGACTTACATCCCCACAATAGAAAGCCCAGAGGAATTGCTGCTCCCCAAAGCCTATGCAATTACCTAACTGATTCTACTTGGGTTATTACTGTGGTCAGGCAGACCATATTACCCTCAGTGGCCAGTCTAGGACTTGTGCTTCCTCCCTTTGGTTGGAGAATGTGGGCACTGAAAAACCTCAGAGAGCCACATAGAATACAGGAAGGATATTCCAAAAAAGATACAAGAAAGGAGGGGGCATGCTAGACGGACAAAAACAGTATCTCCTAGAGACTATTACATTTATTTATTCATTAAGTTTATTTCTCAGTAAATTGCTTTAAGGACTACAGATTTGATGTAAAGGGTTTAGCCCACAATTTAGCACATAGAAAACACTCAAAGAAAGGGTAACTATTAGTACCATTAAATAATTGAACTGAGTACAATATATTACATACCTATCATCCCATACCTGCTATTGAAAGGTTCTGAAAGCAAGACTGATTGGAAGATTGACTTCTAAACTGGTGACATGTATGGGTAATGCAACATTTCTTAAATACCTTTTGTCATTCAGATTAATTTTTTTGAAAACATTAATCAGCTTCATTTCATTGAGAATATTAAAATAACAACAACAACAGCAACAAAATTTCAAAGCCTATCTTCTCTTTACACCTAGAAACTTCTAGTCATTATTTTTTACCTTCAAAATATTAAAAGAAAGCCCCTGAGTATTTTGGTATAAAAAATGATTCTCATTATGAAACTTGACCACCCTTGAAGCAACCTCTCCCTGTAGTATCCTCACATAAATTTAATTTTCTGTGACACTGTAGAGAAGTCATATAGACGAAAGCCAAGACATCACTCAGGTATGTGAAAACACTCCTCTCAAGGGGCTTTTGCATTTTTCCAATTACTAGCTTAAATCTGATTGACAATCAATGCTGTAAAATAAACAAGAATCTGAAAGATTTGCTATTCTCAATGAAATGTAAATTATGGGAGGAAATTAGAGATCTAGGAGGAGCTGGTTCAGAAAGCTAGGGTTGTCTGCCCAGCAAAGAAACAATTTATCATCAGGAGGGCATGTTTTTAAAACTGGCTTCCATTTCCATTTGTAATTTTGAAGTAGATATTTCACATGTCTGGTCATTACTAATACGGGACAAGCTAATTGCTAGGGTTAAAAAAATATGTAGATAACGCATTCTGATGTTTCTTTTGAGGCCTTCAGAAAACTGAACACAACTACTCAAGTAAACTCATTAAGCAAATAAAAGTTTTTCAGTAATGCTACATCTTTTTGATAAGGTTATCCAAGGTGATTGCTAATAAAACATAATTAAGAAATTCTGATACAGAGATAATAATAGTTAACTATGAGAAACTTCCTACCAGAACATCGAAACATTTATCAATTTTAATCTGTTTTTAATCCTTTGAGTTGTGTTTGTAAGTCACAGAGCAGACATTTGAGTGCTGATCTCTGAGCTTTATTTTTCCTGTGTGCTACGCTGCCTACTCTATCCTTGAATAGGAAATAAGTCATGAATGAAAAAGAGTAAGGGAGGATGAGATTAATAGCTCAAAATTAGTCTATATTATAAATGAAGCAAGAAGAATTTAAGTCTTTTGAGTGACCATGAAGATATTGGATGTATTTCCATCATTCATGGAATTGATTCATCTTATCTGGATATTGTAAATGGGATCCTCAAAGGTCAGATGACTTTGAGACATCTGGGTTACATTTAGAATACTTTATGAGTGATGTATGTATTATATATAAATGAAATTTCATCCCTATTCACTTTTGATGCCTTTCTTGATTTCCAGGCAACTATTCCTTGCATTCCTTAAGGATGGGGGACTATTACTACAATTTCCTAAAACCTGGGTTTCCTCTGTGTGTTTGAGCACTGTGATTCAGCACCACGGGGACCTTACTTACTTCAGGCAAAATCTGTCCTTTCCAAAGTGCTATGTCATATGAGAATGCTTCCATGATACTTGCCCCTTATTTTAGCATTACAAAGGATCACAGCTGGAGGGAGGAGAACCAACCCAAGCAGCCCTGCCTTCTGCCTTTTCTCAGACATGTTTCTTACACTTTTCTTTTTCCCAGTGCTGGTTTCTGCTGTTTGATTTGCTAATCTGAAAGCACAGACTCAAGCGGAAACAGAACTGCTGCTTTCATTTTTGCATATTGGAGTCACTCAGTAAAAGGAGCTAGAAAGTGTTGCGGCATGAAAAATAAGGAAATAGTAATACATAGCTTACTGAGCCCACAAGCACTATAGTGTTTCTTTATGGGAAGCTATTGATCACTGGAGGGAAGAGGAGCCATGCTGAATCTGTGGCTCAATTTGTGGCACTAAAAACAGCTTCACCAGACACTGAACAGTGGTTTTTTTCCAACTGCCATTTTCCCCTGTATTTTAAAATGTAAAAACATGACCAGACCTAGTTTGTTCCTTGGAACCACTGTTTCTAATTGGAATGACTCAGTACAAGTCATTGGAGCTGAATGTGTCATGTCATGCGGGAAAAATTAAAGTACACCTTATTGTTTTATGGGAACATGCAGTTGCAAATAAAGGAACTGGGGCAAAAAAAAGACCAGTGTATGTTTTAAGCAATGGCATGCTTATTAAGTATCTGCTGCGTGTGAGTATTTATACACCTAGCTTTGGAAAAAGAGATAAGAGGAAATCAGTGTTGGCTACAAACTTTTGATCCCAGGTTCAGTTGTTTTTCTAATAACAGAATCATCTCTGAGGCAAGTGACTTGAAATAAGTTGCTGGAGAAGATAATGAACTTGTTTTTGGCAATGTTATGATAACCTCTAAAATGAAAACTTACATGACAAAAATAACAATAATAATGGTTACCTTATTTGACTTTTATTTTTACTGTAAACTCTGCTAAGTTTTTTATGTATTAATTACTAAAAGTCATATGGATAGATGGTATTAACTCCATTTTATAGAACAGAAAACTGAGAATCAGAGAACTTAACTGATGCTCCCAAGTTCACACAGTTAGAAATGCACATGGCCTTCATTTAAGCCAGGTCTGTCTGACTTTTCTGTTAACATGTTGTCTCCTCTGTGAAAAAGAACAGCATAAAATAGCATAACTATTGACCACTGATCCAGGATGGAATTTTTAGTTTGGTATAATGCCATAGCAACATTTTAATTATTTTTATTTTTAAATTGTATTTGTGATTTTCCCACTATATGTACATTGATTTTTAATGATTGGTCCTTGGAACCTAAACAATTAACACTGTCTTTAAAATGTTGTTGTCAGTCAAGATGAACTTGTTTGTTCTCTTGTGGGTTTGTGATGGAGATGACTAAGTGTCCATCAAAACCCTTGGTCATATGATAGCTTCCCAGACAGGGACTATAATTGCTAGCCCTGTTGTCTTCTACTCAGGGCCATGCATCTAGTTTTCACTAATGACATGTGATGAAACTGCTGTGTGCCTCTTCTGGGTTATGGCCTTTAAAAAATTTGTGTGCTTTTTATCTTTTCCATCTGGTGGGCTGTATGGCAGAATGGAGGAAGTATGAGCCCCATATCACTATTCAAAGACTCACCTGCCATCACCTGCTTTATACTGAGATAGAAATAAGCAGCTATTGTCTTTGAAGCGTTAGAGTTTGGGGTTTATTTTTAGGGTGTTTTAGCCTAACATAATAAACATTTCTATTATCAATAAAGTGAGCTCTATTTTATAAGATGAATAGTGGAACATAATTTTATACTATCTTCCATAGAGCATGTTCTGACACTTAGATGCTCTTACAAGTTACTTAGAAACCATCTTCAGTTATTTTATGGTATGGACTTAGAATTGGGTTGTGACCTGTGGCCTTTGTACTTAAGTCAGACTTCTTTCTGCTACAAAATGCAGAAGGAATTTTGATCAAGCTCTTATTTATCATAGAAGCATGTAAGCTCCATGGTGTAATGCATGAATGTTTATTGAAGTCTTGGCATATGCCTAATTGCTGAGTCTGAGATATGCTTTGTAGTGGATCCAGCTGAAGGAAAATACACTTTTTATAACACATGTCTCCGAATATTAGTCAACATATTTTTTAGACATTGAAATAATTTTGTTCTTTCTAAGTTCTTATTGGTTTTTCTAAATGTAATTTTTCATATGTTTAGAAGTTATCTTACCATTATAGATGCCTCTGAGAGAGAACTTATGGTCATGAAAATCTTTAGAGGAATTTCATATGGATGCTTGTGTTAGGAGTCCCATCACTTACAGGGGTCTTTAGACAATATTTAATATTTTCTACATTGTGTATACAACCAGAGAGGTGGTCTTTGAGTCAGACATTTTTGGATACATGCTAAAATAAGTTATTTTCAGTTAAGTTCTCCAGAGGTCATGAAGCATAAAGAGCAATTTTCAATTTGTCTTTTTTTTTTTTTTTTTTTTTAGTTTAATCATGTATTCCATTTTGCTATTGTTGTTTGGCCAATAATATTTCTCAATACTGCCTTTGTGTCTAAGATCTTTGGTTATTGCTGTCCTTAGTTAGTGCTGGAGAGTAGTGTTTGCAAAATGAACTGTGAAGACTGAAAAAAATGAATCTTCTTAAAGTCTGGACCAAAAGCCTTTTGCTAGAGTACAGCTTCTTACTTTAAATACCAAATTGCAAATTCTAGGAGCGGAGCAGAAGCAAAGAGCAGAGCAGAAGCAAAAAGCAGAGCAGGCAAATAGGGCAGTTGTGGGAGTAAACCCACCTCCTTTTTACTGAGTCTCTGAAGGTTTTCTCATATGTCTCTTTGTCAGTTTTTGGCAATGCCATCTCACCATTGGACCAAGACCTGTAAAGGCCCCACCTATATTTACTTCAATGTACTTTATTATTTAATTTTATAAGACATAGTTTTTGTTGTTGCTTTGTTCACTAGATTGGGCTCAAATTCTAGTCCAACCTAGGTTTTGTAGCTCTGTGGTGTTGAGTCTCAGTTGCCTTACCTGTAAGTTACAGGTAATAATATTTATTACGAATGGAGTTACTGTGAGAAGCAAATGCTTCTCACATAAAGGGCTCCACTCAGATTTTTGCTTCTAGAAGATGCTCAATAAATGACAGCTTTTTTGTGTGTTGTTGGTAGTGTTGTTTATAACAAAAATGCACCTTTGTGAATTCACTCTCCCTTTCAATGTATTTTTCTTTAAAAGCTGCAATGCATTGAATCCAGTTTTGTAGCATTGAAAGAATTTTATATCTTTAGCGTGGCTTCCCCTCTCTCTCCTGATGCATTCTCTTTCATGGTCAGCTGAGTGACCGCTTTCCTCTCAGGTCCAAGGCCCTCAGAAGGGACATTATTGTAACAAACATTTGATTGAAAATGTCAAATGTTTATTACATGGTAGCAATTGATACCCATTTTTCTTCCAATTTTTCATTACAGTGGTAAGGAAGACTCTGTTAAATGAAAAATCCTGGTGTATATCTTATGGGGTAGTTACAATTTATGTTATTGAGACAGAGAACAGTATGATTGTCTAGACAGTGAACTTAGAACCAAATTTTCTGGATTTTAATTCTGCCTCTGACCTTTCATTGCTGTGTGACCTTTATAAATCATTTTGGCTCTCTATTGAGTCAGTTTTTTCATCTATAAAACAGGCATAAAAGTAATATTTACCTTTTAGGACAGTTGTGAGGATAAAATTATTTAATGTATGTATGTGGTTCAGAAAAAGGTTTTATGTCTTGGCTGACACTTTGTGGTTACTCTTGTTATCATAGGTTTCACTGCTGTGTAGCTTGATAAGGGACTAGCTGTAGAGTTTTGTACAGTGATTTGCTTAGAATATAAGCTTTAAATAATGTAGTATAAACATAAACAATACTGTGCTTCATATGGCATTGGGGAGCCGTTTAAAATTTGTAAAGGTGTAAGAAATAGATCATTGAGCTTCATTTTAAATATATCATTCTACCTGGAAAAGGCCAGAGTGGATTCAGATAGACTTACTGGGAGATTATTGTCATAGCTCTGAGCATGAAAAAGAAAAGTAGGATGTACAAGGATAGAATTTGGTGGACATGAAAAAAATTGTGGATAGAATAATGAGATATTTAAGAGGCAAATTTGCATAATTAAATAGATATGGGAGTAAAAGAAAATAGAAGTTTCAAAAAATAACATTGAAGTTTCACAACAAACTGTCAAAAATCCAGTTACTATATAGTGTCACAGACAAAAATAGATTTAGGGATGGGATGGTCATTCATTTTATTTTAGACATGTCTAGTGTGAGGTACTCCAAAAGGAAATGCCAAATGATTAATTGGACATGTACAATCAGTTGAACTTTTAAGAGACCTGGGAATATTTGAAGTTATCACCATATAAATGGCTATTAAAGTTATGGGATCAGTGCGGCAAAGAATTTTGAATAAAAAGAAAAGGTGAACTATGAAGGTTCTTGCCTCCCATGAGAGAGCTCCTCACCCCACCCCATCCCTGCATTTGGTTCCACCCCATGTGGCCCAATATCCATTTGTGTGGAATGAAACTATGTCAAAAAACTAATGACCTACAACTAGGAGACTGCTCTGGGCCCTCCCGCCCTTCTCTCTCTCACTCACACCTTCTCTCAAACAATAAAATAGAATAAAAAAATTAAATAAAAAGAAGCCTTTATCCTCTATGTCTAAGCATTTGCTAACTAACTAACTCCCAGTATGTTACTTAACTACTGTAGGCATTAGTATTTTTATCCATAACGTGGAAGTAGGGCCAGTCTTCTCAGAAGAGGCTATGAGCATCATTGCCTGATGTTTGCAAAGCATCTATCACCAGGCTGAAAGAGCAAAATTTACACCTTGATGCTGCCTCTGCTGCTGTTGTTTATGATAAGAATTTCATGTAGGCCTACTAGGCACATAAAAAAATAAATACTTACTGGTCAAATGCTTACTGTGGCCTATGGGGCATGTAAAATTGTTTTTAGGTGTTCTTGGTAAATAAATAAATATTCTCTTTTGCTTGGATCAGAGAATTATTCAAACAAGACATATTTTTATTGAATGAACACATTTATTTCTAATCTTTGATTTGGCAGTTGCCAAAAAGGAAATCACACCAACTCATTCATACAAATATATTGGGTTGTACGCTCTCATCTTTCATCATGGAGCTCAAGGTAGAGTTATGCTTCCAGTTTAAAAAGGATGAACAAATTTCTAGAAGATATGAATTGTTATTTATGATTTCTTATATAATTAGAAGACTAAGAGGAAAATAAAAATTGCAATTTGGACCCAGAAATCGAGGCCACTTCAATAATGATACTCATTAGGTTTTTCTTTGTTTTTTGTTTTTTTCCCCTTGGCCTATTTAGGAGCAGTGGTCGCTTACTGTCCTGATGAAACTTTGTTAGTCTTAACAAAATTTCTTTGATTAATAAAAGACTGAAGATCCATGCCAGAAACTGCACAGGGGATTATAAAATAGTTTATTCTTCACCTCAAGGAAATATCTATGCAAATATAACAGACCTAGACATGAAAAAAGAATATAATAGTCTCAGTTTTCATTATTAGTTAAGTTTGCCTCTCAGAATATTTTGGTGCTTTGGCACTTATAAAATAGTGTAACTCTCCCACCAAAACTTAGGGGCATATCTGATACATATAATATTTTTTCCACTATAATTTATTTCACATACTAGTCTTTCATAAACAGGAAGAAGCAAAAAGAACAGGTAATTAGGATTACAAAAGACTTCAATGCTCAATTAAACACTATTTTTATGTACATGAAAATATGTTAAAGAACCGAATTAACGTCTCTGGATATTGAAAATAGAGTCAGTTATGTAATGTAAAAGCCATACAGTCAAAAGACAAAAGAACACTTAGAACATAGATCTAGCCTTGCCATAACTTACTACGATAACTTAGAATAAGTCACTTAAATTAACATTCACTTCCATTTTATATCTATAAAATAAGATAGCTTGGGGAAGCCGGGATAGCTCAGTGGGTTAAGCGCTCACTTTGTAGCGCTGGGGGCCTGGGATCGAATCCCGGCCATGGCCACAGCCTGTGCCGAACCATGTGCTGAACTGGGAGTTTCCCCAGTTCAGTTCTCTCTCTGTCTCTGTATCTCTCTCTCTCTGTCGAAAAACAATTATAAATAAATAAATATTAAAAAAAAAAAATAATAAGATAGCTTAATCTTAAATCCAGAGTTTTACCTACTTGGCTTTGAGTCAGATGTAGTGTAGACAAATGATTGTTTGATAATATAATTTTTTTTTAATATTATTATATTTTATTGTTAAATTTAATGGGGTGACATTGGTTGGTAACAATCAGACAGTTTCCCA